>BHFT01032513.1:0-26432 GCA_004320025.1 Laticauda laticaudata | reverse complement strand
ACGGAGCTGGAAAGCAGGTTAGTGGGGTGGGGAAGGAATGGGATTTTGCAGTATCCTTCCCCTGCCACGCCCACCAAGCGACGCACACAGAACTGATAGTAAAAAAAATTGAATCCCACCACTGGATTAGACCAACTTTGAGTCTGGCTTTACATTTCCAAAGCCAAGGATAGTTTTCGAAAGATGGAAAATTTGAAGATTTTATAAACTGTTACAGGTAATCCTCGACTTAAAAATATTTATTTAGCAACTATTTGAAGTTACAATAGCACTTTAAAAAAAATAACTGGTCCTTGCACTTACAACCATCACCGGATCCTTACAGTAACATGATCAAAGCTGGCTGAGGAATTCTGGGAGTTGAAGTCCACAAGTCTTAAAATTGCCGAAATCAGAGACACTTGTTCTAACTTGACTAAACTACCATAGCAAATACCTTTTGGCAGGCCACTGAGTTAACACCAAACTTTATCTTCCAAAACCCCCCAATAATGTGAGCTTTTAAGCAAACTGTCATTGTGGGATTTCCCACCTTTGGAGGCCCAGCAAGAGAAATAATCTTCTTCTGTACTATGTACAAGCTCATTCAGATCACATGGAAAACAGGTGAATGAAACTATTGACATTTTACATGAAGAACACACTCAGAAATCACACTGCTGTTATATTATGCAGTAGAAAGGGTAGGGCAAAAATCAAAATGGTGTCCCTTTTTTCTTCTCTGAGCTGCAAAGCACATTAATAAAAGATGGAGCTTTAATTGCACACCACCTTTTGCGTCGTCATGACCAGAGGTGGTATTCAGCTGATTCGCACCAGTTCTGGCTGCAGAAATTTTGAGTAGTTCGGAGAACTGGCCAATACTACCTCCTTCCTGTTCTATATTTCCTTGTTTCTTAGCTCAGGTGATTCGCATGGCAGAGTAGATTGCCGCGCCTCAGCTGAGCTAAAAAATAGCTCAGCTCACCAGTGCTGACACCGAGGGCGGTCTTTGAGTGCTGCGCAAACCCGCAAAGTGCATTCTCATAGAACCAGTAGGAAAAGATTTGGAATCCTACCGCTGGTCATGGCCTACCGTCTTCCTGATCTATAAAACAAAAGTAATTTACATTTGCCTAAAGAAGGCTTAGTAGCAAGCAAACTGAAGCAATCTGTCAGCAGATTATGTTAAAAAAAAAAAGCCCAACTTCTTGCATCAGTCAGTCTTATAGGCCAATACAGTATGGCTGCTTTGAAACTTATCCATGGAAGACTCTTATTCTCAGAATCGTTCCAAGTAGGAATTGAGAACAGGGGCTATATGGTGTTAACGGACAATTCCAATTTATTCAACTTTTCATTAACCACTCTGAAAGTGTGCATTATTTATCATACATATATCTATTTTTCTGCCAAGTGATATCGATTGGGAACAGTAGGAACTGTCAAAAAATATTTTATCTGGTATTATTCCCCCTTTTCTTTTTAAACATTTTAAATAGGAATATAAACCACGTAGAATAAACTATGTGAACAGAATTTTAAAAAATCACTTTTTCAACATATCATTACTTACTAATCAAGTTATGAAATGTGTTAAAGCAAATGAAAAATGAAAAATCACTATTAAGCTCCAAGTAGCTAATTAACACAACATATAAATCACTTAAAATTACAATATCGGTTAAAATTAATTAGATCAAAATCTGCCACCATTTTCTTGTCAGCCTGGCTTCTCAAACATGCACTTAGCACATTGAAGGGAAGGGAACAGCAGCTAGAAAGCAAGTTGTAGATGAAAAAAAATTCACAATATGGTTGGAAAATTCAAAGTAGCTATGAGACATTTGGTTGAGGAAAATTTTTGGTCAAGTGATCTTTACTCAAATATTCAGAGAGCAAGCAGAGAGATTTTAGGCTCCTCTCTACAAATATGTTCAAGTTACATATATTTTAAGCAGAAAAGAGCCATATTTACAACAGAATACAATTAAATTAACATCTAGACTACTGTGTGCTCAGCAGTTCCTTCCCTTGTCCTGGTTGAATGTTGTTCCAAATGGATTTGCTCACAATCCTAAACAAATTAAACCCTTGCAACTGGCTGACAAAAGTCTCCCAGTCCAAGCATGAATGAACTAAAGAAGCTTTCCTTTTCAAAGTAGAACATCATAACATACAAATCTGCTATTTTCCCAAAGTTACATCAGGACAAAAATGATGGTTTATTTATTTTTACTTTTTTGCTTATGGGAATCAAAGATTATAGGAGCCAAAAGAGTTAAACTTATTTATTTGTCAGTATGTCTTGGAACTTGCTGTGAGGAAAATTCTTGCAATGATTTGCTAAATCAGTTCTGATAAATCCAAAAATAGAGGCTTGATGTAGTCCAGATTAATCTAGAAGATGAATCATCATTCTTTATAGAAAGTTCTGTCCTGTGAATAGATTTTTCTCCAAGATTAATACATATTTATTTCTGCCTGGTGGACAAAGTTCCCACTATATCATTTCCAAAATGAACTTGGTTTATGATTGCCACCAATTCTATTATTTGATTTGGAGATGGCAGGAATGAGAATAAATTAGCTAAGTATTCTAAGAGAAAGGTGGATGAATTGTTATGTATTTCTCTCCAAATAAATTGAGTCATCAATATCTAAATACAGCTACCAATTGCTCAGTACAAAAGAGATCATTATGGGTATGCCCCCCAAAATCCAAAGAGTATGGCCCCCCAAAATCAGTAATGCATCACATATTTAAAAAAGGGATGCAGCTTCAATTACAGTATTGTGGAGGCCATTTTGACCTGCTGGCTGCATTTATTTCAAACGGGACTCCCCATTTGATTTTTTGATCCTCTCCTGCTATCAGAATCCATGTCATCTTGGCATGTTTCTGCACCATATACCAAAGTACCAGCCACTGAGAGTGAAACTGAAACTCTGTCTGGCCAGGCATAAGCGATCTGCCCTCTTTAAAGTAATGCAGATTGGTATGCTTTGGATTGCAAAGCAGCTCGCATGAACATAAGAAAATACGTCACGAAATTTAAAGCTGAATATTCTGAAAAGATGATTTAGAATTAGATACTCTTGAATTAAAAAAAAAATGAACGCAAGCAACTCCTTAAATGCATTTCCTTCACAGCCTAGAATCAGCTAGAAATACAAAAGATAATTCAGTACTCTGGAAAATAATACCACCAGCACCTTGGCTTATATACCGCTTCACAGTGCTTTATAGTGCTCTCTAAGTGGTTTACAAACTCTGCCTGTCGAAGAGTCGGAGTCAAGATCAAGACAATCCCTATCATTTCTCTCTCTCTCCCTCCTTCACTCATCTATCTATGTATATCTATCTATGTATATCTATCTATCATCTATCTATCTATCTATCTATCTATCTATCTATCTATCTATCTATCTATCTATCATCTATTATCTATCATCTATCATTTATCATCTATCTATCATCATCATCATCGACCTATTTACCTACCTACAGTATCTCTCCCGTCCTCTCCCTCTCCGTCCCTTCCTCTCTCTTTCTTTCTCTAGCCCTTAGACTTATTATACTGCTTCATAGAGCTTTATAGCACTCCCTAAATCAGACACATGAAAAGTCCATCCCAGGGGCCATTTTCATATTTCGAGCGGCCTGCAGCCTCTTCTCCCCACTGGCTCAGCCTGTCACTCATCTCCACTGGCTGGCATTTTTACCTTCACTGGACAGCAGTTCCCATGAATATCAGGATGAAGATGGGGGTGGAGGGAGCAAAAGAATGAAAAAAATATCAATTATGTAACCAGGTGGTGTTCGAGCAGGGGTGAGAGAACAATTTCTCAAGTGCACTTTAATTTGGATTCTACATTGGCACCTTCTAACTCTAAGATGTTATGATCCTGTTAGAAGCAGACAGAAGAAGGGGATATAAGAGTATCAGCTTTAAATCAGTGGATATCAGAGAGAGGCCAAAAGACAGTGATGTTCCACAGGACATGTGTGGGTCAGGGTCAAACAGGCAAGGTGACGAAAAGCAATGCACTTCCACCAATTTGCCAGCTCAGCTCCCTCCTGAAGATATGATTTAGCAGAAAAACTTGGGAGGAAGTCTTTGATCAAAATAATAAAAGAGTTTATACTGGTAGAAGTGCATTTCCAACACTTGTGAGTTTTTAGAGAAGAAATGGATGCACATATCTTTTTTGTGCTTAAATCTAAGCTTTTTTTCTTTTTTTGGAAAATGTCCAGATTCAAACTTACTTCTATTGGAAATCAAATAAATCTACTTCTAGTCTACTCTAGTGAAGAGAAGGACCAGGGGAGACATGATAACAGTGTTTATCAATATTTGAGGGGCTGCCACAGAGAGAAGGAAGGGGTCTAGCTATTTTCCAAGGTACCTGAAGGCCAGACAAGGAATAGCAGATGGAAACTAAACAAGGAGAGATTCAACCTGGAAAGAAGGAGAAATTTTCTGACAGTGAGAACAATCAACCAATGGAACAGAAATTGTGGGAGCTTCATAACTGGAAGCTTTCAAGAAAAGATTGGACTGCCATTTGCCAGAAGTGGTGTAGGGTCTCCTACATGGGCGGGGGTTTGGACTTGATGACCTACAAGGTCCCTTCCAATGCTGTTAATCTAACCTATTTATTTTGTTTGTTGGAGGATATCATTTCTAGTTTAAATTTACAGCACATATTCTACCTATGCCTGCTAAATGCCTGTTACTTTGAGAATCAACGAGTCACAACTTTATAAACAAGATATTATAAATTTCTGCAGAATATAAGAAGACAATCCAAAGCAATCTTCCATCGTGAAGACTCCTGGGGTGAGACATTATGTTCATCTTTGCATTGATGCAATTGTTCAACTGCTACTTATATTTAGCATGAAAAATAACTCTGCTATCACAAAATAACATTGCCTCTAGGAGTATCTTTGGTGTTTTGTTTCTTGAAATAGCTCCTACACATGTCCTTCATAAATCTTATCTTGTCCATGCGAGGACAAGATTTCTTGTACTAGTTTAAATTATGGTGGATTTAATTTTTTTGCAACCAAAGATTGCATTCCTGCCCTGACATGTGATAAAATTACAGCTGTCGTATTGAAATTATTCTACATCAGCCAGAACAAAATAGAAATGCTGCAGAGGGGCTTATCATCTGGGTCATAAAACCTGTTTAGCATTGTGGGTAAACCAGCTGTATGGACCTGCTCTTGGCTCCAGAGGTTTCTTGTGTGAGATATGAAAATGACATTTTGTGTTTCAATTCTTAGTTAACTATATATTTTAAAGCTCTTTTTAAAAAAACAGTTATGGTTCGCCGGCAGCCTGTGTGGATGGCAGCGGAATTGGACAGTGGGGAAGAAAGGGGACCAGTCCAGAGTTTGGAGAGGACTCAGATAAGGGTCCTGCGTCCGATGCAGAGATGGGGCCAGGAACATCTGGGAGTGGGGTGCTGTCTCCGGGGCCTTTGGAGTCTGGCAGCAGCGAGGCAGAGGACCCAGGGGAGCCTGTTCCCAGTGCGTGTGTTTGCAGAGCTGCTAGAAGGCGAGAGCAGATGAAACAAAAGCGGCGATTTGGGAGTAAGGCTGGAAGGTGATTGCCCCTCCCATAGGATATAAAGGACAGGCAAAGATGAAGAAATCTTTGCAGGAAACAAAGTCGTTCATTCGGTTCAGATTCATTCTTGAAGCTCTTTGTACTTGGGTTGGCTTTTTTTTTTTCCTAGTTCATTTGACACTTCTGTATTTGGCAGCACTTCACAGGAAAGAAAGGTGGTTGCTTATCTCGAGGGACTATTTGAGATTCATTACTAGCTGGGAGTGAAAACAATTCCGAGTGTTGCAATAAAACATGACCTGTTTTTAACATAAGTGTGTGCATAATTACGGTCTCAGAAGCCTTGGTCAGAACACTTTCAATAATCCTGGCATTGAATCCAATGGAAAACTGTTCATGAGAGAGAGAAAATGATGAATCAACAGCATGAAATCTAATACAGGCAGTTCTTGACTTATGACTTATGACTTATGTGACTTGTGACCACTTTTCACAATTATAACCTTTGCAGCAGTCCCATGATCATGTGATCAAAATTCAGATGCTTGATAACTGTTTCATATTTATGACCGTTGCAACATCCCAAGGTCATGTGATTGCAAATTGTGACACTTTGGGTCAATTTCTGGAAAAAAATTATGCCCATTGGGGAAACTGAATTCCCTTAAGGATTATAGCAATAGCACTTGGACTTATATACTGCTTCATAGTGCTTGGCAGTCCTCTCTAAGCAGTTTACAGAGTCAGCCTATTGCCCCCCCAATCTGGGTCCTCATTTTATAGACCTCAGAAGGATGGAAGGCTGAATCAACCTTGAGCCTGGTGGGATTCGATCTCCCAAATTGCAGGCAGCTGGCTGCAGCAGAAGTAGTTTGCAGTACTGCACTCTAACCACTGCACCACCGAGGTTCTTATGTAGTTCACTGAACAACCATGGTGATTCACTTAATGTTAGCTATAAAAATGGTTGGAAAATTGGGTCTGACTCAACGCAACCTCAGCATCTTACAATGGAAATTCTGGTCTCCTTAAGTTGCAAGTCACATCTACCTGTATAATATTCTAAGGCATCTAAATAAAATATTCCTCCTCCAGTCATGTTAGCTTAGGAATTCTGGGAGCTGAAGTCCACAAGTCTTAAACTTGCCATGCTTGAAGACCCTTGACCAAGGGCATCTCCAAACAGGAGCAAACAGGTGGAAGTATGGCAAAATGAAGTTTAAACTGTGATTTCTGGGTTTGGCTCATTCTCAGATTCTAGCTAAATGCTTTGTAGGACTCAGGTATGGGCCTATAGATACAGGTGAAACTCAAAAAATTCAAATATTGTGCAAAAGTTCATTTATTTCAGTAATGCAACTTAAAAGGTGAAACTAATACATGAGATAGACTCATTACACCAACTCATATACATGCCAAAGCAAGATACGATTCAAGCCGTGAATTTGCTAGTCATAATTGTGAATGATTAATGACTTACCAGATCAATGACAAAACCCCAAATAGTCCACAATTCTCAGAAAATTAAATTATTAACATGCAATCAATAAAACAAGGATTGCGTAACAGTAGACACAATATCGGCTCATGAAAAGTATAGCATGCATATGTATAGCAGAGTACTTGGTTTTGGCCCCTTTATGCCAAGCAATTACTGCCTCATAGCGCGCTGGTCACTGGGAAAGCTTATCAGCCTGGGCACTGCTGACGGTGTTATGGAAGACGCAGGATGCTTCAATAGCGGCCTTCAGCCCTCTTCTACCAATTGTTCAAGTTCCATGTCTCTCATCTTTCTCTTCGGCAATGCCCCATTAGACATTCTCTACTAGGGTTTCACAGTCAGGCGAAGTGCTTGCTGGCCCCAATCCAAGCCACAATAATCCACACGTCCATTGAACCAGTTTTGGTGCTATCTGCAGTGTGGGCAGGTGCCAGTCTGACTGGCGAAAATGCAAGTTCAGCAATCCCCATAAAGCTGTCATCTAGTAGCGAAGGAAAGCATGAAGTGCTCCCAAAAAATCTTCCGCTGGTACACAGCACTGCGTTTTGAACCTTGGACCTTAATGAAGCCCACCAGTGGGACCACACCAAGCAGATGACAAAACAAACAGAACATTGGAAACTTCACACTGGCACTTCAAGACATCTTTCAGTGTGTGCCTCTCCCATTCTTTCCTACAACTCGTGGGTCCTTTGGTTTTCACCAAATGAGATGCGCAAAATGTGCTCGCTCATCAGAAAAGAGAGGACCTTTGGACCCACTGAGCAAACAGACCAGGTCTGTTTGGTTTTTGTTTCGCGCCAGGTAAGAGATCCTCTTGACATTGTTTGCTTTATTTCAAGGCGAGCACTTGAACAGAGGAATATGATATTTGAAGAGCCATGTCCAGGAATGCGTCTGTATGTAGTGGTGGCTCTTGATGCACTGACTTCCAAGCCTCGCGTCCACTCTTGTAAAAAATCCCCAAAACATTTTCTGACATGGCCTTTTTCCTGACAATCCCTCTCCAAGCCTGACGCGAGTTCATCTCCCTGCCTATTTGTGCAACCTTTTTCTTCTACAGCTTCTTATCCCTTCCACATAACTTTCTATTTATGTTGCTTAGTTGAGGTGGGGCAGGGTTGCATGCGGTGGGGTGGCGAGTAGTGTCGAGTGTCCCCAAGTTTTTTTTTCTACAATTACCTTTGTGGATGCGGTGCTCGCCTGTTATGGGAGTGGTGTGTGGGACAAGATGCGTTTACTGCACAACTGTCAGCGCCAGCAGTCTATTCCTATGATTTGTGGAATTCCTAATTCGCAACCATAGACTGAGGGACATTTTAAAGCGCTCAAGAACCCTCTATGCAGGGGTGTTACTGGCTTCATTTAAGCCTGATTACGAGGCCGGACACTTTGAGCCGAAAATATTGAACCTCTTACACTTTCACAATATTCTAATTTTCTGAGATTGTGGATTTGGGGTTTTCATGAGCTGCAAGCCATAATCATCTCAATTATGGCAAATCACGGCTTGAACTATCTTGCTTTGCATGTAATCAGTCTATTTCATATATTAGTTTCATCTTTTAAGTTGAATTACTGAAATAAATGAACTTTTGCACAATATTCTAATTTTTCAAGTTTCACCTGTAATCAACACCTCTTTAAATTCACTGTTCAGGTCAAGGCTATTGAATTATTCAACAGCTCTTCAAATTATTAAAGACTTCTTCACTTTCTCCTATTTGGGGAAGAGGTTCATTTTTTTTAGGCAGCTGCTTTTGACTTGTCTAAATCTATAGTTTTATAGGGTAATTACACACTTAAGAAATTTCCTCCCCATTTTATGACAGGTAGACATTAATAAAGCCCAAATTCGAGAGCACTCTCATTTTATTTCTGTTCCTTTTGGGATATGGAAATTGCATTTATGCCATATAGAGAGATCTGACCTTGAAAGGTTACTTCCTACAGAGCACTAAACTCTGAGTCATCCTCCATGAATTTTGAGGCTGTAAAAAGAGACAGAAAATGAGAATAGGAAATCTTCTTGTCATAGGTTCCTCTAAATCAATTCCATTTTAATATTAATGTAGTGGAATAAGGTGCTATGTATTGAAAAGTAAAAGTCACTTTTACTGCATTTTAAAACTTAAATGGAGAAGTATTCAGCTGTCAAAGAAAAAGTTGGCTGATGAAGCAGCAAAAATAAAATGGGAACATGGATGAGTTTTTAGATTTTCTTCGAGTAATTATTTTTCAGAGATAGTTGTAAAAATATAATTTATGGACATTCTGTTAAAGTTGTATTCAAACACTCTGCAATTAAATAAAGATATGGTAAAATGTTGGTACGATTGGTCATTCCCTCTTTTTTAATGCACATTGTGTGTTCTTATGTGCAAAGAACACAAAAAATTGAACAGAGTTTGAATCTCATTTTCATGGCCAGCATTTTGACTTTTTTTGGCCATACTCTGCAGGGGTGCCTAGAGAAGGGCTTGGAAGTGAAGTCTACAAAGGACCAGAAGGAGGTTTAATAATAGCAGAATGATTAAACCGAAAACCTGAATTAAATCCTATCAGAAATTAGAACCATTCTGATCCCAATGAACTGATTTTCCAAATCAAATCTCTACTTTGAGCAGAACCTAATCAAGACTAGGTGAACTAATTCTATTTTCACTTAAATAGGTATGGTAAAAGCTTGTAAAATAGAAGGTGAATGTGAGGAGGTACTGTTGGCCTAATAGTAAGTAGGGTAAGACAAGCCAGCAGTATCCCGCAAAACCACCAGAGGTGGTATTCAGCAGGTTCTGACCAGTTCTGGAAAACCGGTAGCAGAAATTTTGAGTAGTTTGGAGAACCGGTAGCAGAAATTTTGAGTAGTTTGGAGAACCAGTAGTGGAAATTTTGAGTAGTTCGGAGAACCGGTAGTGGAAATTTTGAGTAGTTTGGAGAACCGGTAGCGGAAGTTTTGAGTAGTTCAGAGAACCGGTAGCGGAAATTTTGAGCAGTTCGGAGAACCGCTGGCAGAAATTTTGAGTAGTTCGGAGAACCGGTAGTGGAAATTTTGAGTAGTTTGGAGAACTGGTAGCGGAAATTTTGAGTAGTTTGGAGAACCGGTAACGGAAATTTTGAGTAGTTCGGAGAACCGGTAGTGGAAATTTTGAGTAGTTCGGAGAACCGGTAGTGGAAATTTTGAGTAGTTCGGAGAACCGGTAGTGGAAATTTTGAGTAGTTCGGAGAACCGGTAGTGGAAATTTTGAGTAGTTCGGAGAACCGGTAGTGGAAATTTTGAGTAGTTCGGAGAACCGGTAGTGGAAATTTTGAGTAGTTCGGAGAACCGGTAGTGGAAATTTTGAGTAGTTCGGAGAACCGGTAGTGGAAATTTTGAGTAGTTCGGAGAACCGGTAGTGGAAATTTTGAGTAGTTCGGAGAACCGGTAGTGGAAATTTTGAGTAGTTCGGAGAACCGGTAGTGGAAATTTTGAGTAGTTCGGAGAACCGGTAGTGGAAATTTTGAGTAGTTCGGAGAACCGGTAGTGGAAATTTTGAGTAGTTCGGAGAACCGGTAGTGGAAATTTTGAGTAGTTCGGAGAACCGGTAGTGGAAATTTTGAGTAGTTCGGAGAACCGGTAGTGGAAATTTTGAGTAGTTCGGAGAACCGGTAGTGGAAATTTTGAGTAGTTCGGAGAACCGGTAGTGGAAATTTTGAGTAGTTCGGAGAACCGGTAGTGGAAATTTTGAGTAGTTCGGAGAACCGGTAGTGGAAATTTTGAGTAGTTCGGAGAACCGGTAGCAGAAATATTGAATAGTTTGTAATACCACCTCTGACTGGCTCCACCCCTATCTATTCTCTGCCTCCTGAGTCCCAGCTGATTGGCTGGGCCTTTTTTTTGGGTGCCTTGCACAAGAGAACGGAGCTGGAAAGCAGTGGGGCAGGGAGGGAATTAGTGGGGTGGGGAGGGAATGGAGATTTTGCAGTATCTTTCCCCTGCCATGCCCACCAAGCCTGGTTGTAAAAATTTTTTGAATCCCACCACTACTGCAAAAGTGAATCATCAATTCAGAATGGTAGCTGCACAATGGATGTGATGGGCAATCCTAATAAAAAGATTACTTCTGTCATCCTACATTTGACCCATGTTGACCCGTGACTGTTGTGCAAGGTTTGTCAACAACCACATTGTGAAGTACGCGGATGATACAACTGTAGTGAGCCTTTTTCAGGATGACAAGGAGGGTGCTTACTGCAAAAAGATAGAGGGTTTGGGAAACTGGTGCAATAAAAGCAGCCTTGTTTTAAAGATTGGAAAAACGAAAGAGATCATTGTTAATTTCAGAAAAGACAGAGACGGCCACACACCTCTCAGTATTAATGATTCCCCTATGGAAGTGTTTGGCAGCAACAAGTTTCTGGGTGTGCAGCTAATGTATAGGCTGGCTTGCTCACTCAACAGCAGCACACTGGTGAAGCGGGCACAGCAGCACCTGCATTTTCTGTGTCACATGAGAAAAGTACATCTGCCTTCCCCATCCTTACCACTACCTATAGGGCAGGGGTCTTCAAACTTGACAGCTTTAAGACTTGCGGACTTCAACTCCCAGAATTCCTCTTCCAATCATGATAGCGCAGGGATTCTGGGAGTTGAAGTCCACAAGTCTTAAACTTGCCAAGTTTGAAGATCCTTGCTATAGAGGGATGATCGAGAGCATCCTGACATATTGCATTAATGTCCTTTTTGGAAGCATTACTGCTTCAGATAGGAAGGTGGTACCGAGAGTGGTGAGGATGGCAGAAAAGATCCTTGGTAGTTCACTTCCATCTATCCAGGACGTAGCACATAAAGATTGCTTGTCCAGAGTCCGCAGTGTTGTCTGCGATGCTACACATCCTCTTCACAACCTGTTTTCCTTGTAACCTTCTGAGAAGAGGCTTCGTGGTATCTGAAGCAGAACATCCAGATTCAAGTCACAGTTTTGTTCCATATCGCATCAACCTTGTCAACTCTCAAGTTTCCTCTTTCCAATACATATTCAAGATGGACAGTGATTACCAGCAAGTAGGTAAGTAGGTAGAGGGAAGGAGGGAGAGAGGGAGAGGGAGGTGTGTGTGTGTGTATATATATATAGAGAGGTAGGTAGGTAGGTATGTGGAGTTAGAGGTAGAGGTAGATAGATAGATAGATAGATAGATAGATAGATAGATAGATAGATAGATAGATAGATAGATAGATAGATAGACAGATGGATAGATAGATGGGGCGGACGGCGGACTGGAGGCTAAAATATAAAGAACGGTTACTGGAATTGTGTAGGTCTAGTTTGATGAAAGGAAGGACTAGGGGAGATGATAGCAGTGTTCCAGTATCTCAGGGCCTGCCCCAAAGAAGAGGGAGACAAGCTCTTGTCCAAAGCACCTGAGGGCAGGATAAGAAGCAATGGGTGGAAACTAACCAAGGAAAGAAGCAACCTAGAACTGAGAAGAAATTTCCTGACAATTAGAATTAATCAGTAGAACAACTTGCCTCCAGAAGTTGTAATTGTTCCAACACTGGACGTTTTTAAGAAAAGATTGGACAACCATTTGTCTGAAGTGGTGTAGGGTTTCCTGCCTAAGCAGGGGGTTGGACTAGAAGACCTTCAAGGTCCCTTCCAGCTCTTCTGTTCTGTTCTATTCTGTTCTATTCTATTCTATTCTATTCTATTCTATTCTATTCCATTCTATTCTATTCTATTCTGTTACATATGTGTATACTTTTAAGAGCTGGCAACAGAATTTCATTTTTAATATGTGCCAGTGTGCCCATAGTAAAGAAAAAAAATGACAATAAAAATTATATATCAATCTGCAAGTCTTTGGAATTTTTTTTTTATGTCATCTGGAAATTTCAACTGCCATCTCTACCAATTAAAGAAGAAAATGTCTATCTTTAGCTGTGTTCCCATTTTTGTTTTTTTGAAAGCTGGGAACCCAACCACAAAAGAAGACAGGCAATGCCAAATGCCTGCTCCCCCCCCCCCTTTTGAAAATGAGAATATTCTNCCCCCCCCCCCCTTTTGAAAATGAGAATATTCTGCTTACACTTGTCTGGCTGTTGTGATTATAACAGAAGCAGGCTGGGAGACACCCCAGCTGCTGCTCTCTTTCCTCCTTTGGTGCAGCAACAGGACATCAGGGCTTTCTAATCGCCAGGGACATTAACTTTACTCTAATTAATTTTTCCATTCTTGCAGATCCACAAGAGCCTCTGGTGAGTAATTCCAAATTATGGAATCTGGAGCTAAGCTAAAACCTGTGGGAAGGGGAAACCCTTCCTCCCACAGCTACGATTTGAGATTTAGCAGGAGTTTCTCTCGTTTTGGTTCTAGAATAGAATAACAGAGTTGGAAGGGACCTTGGAGGTCTTCTAGCCCAACCCCCTGCTTAGGCAGGAAACCCTACACCACTTCAGACAAATGGTTATCCAACATCTTCTTAAAAACTACCACTATTGGAGCATTTGCAACTTCTGGAGGCAAGTTGTTCCACTGCTTAATTGTTCTTACTGTCAGGAAATTTCTTCTTCGTTTTCGGTTGCTTCTCTCCTTGATTAGTTTCCACCCACTGCTTCTTCAGGTGCTTTGGAGAATAGCTTGACTCCCTCTTCTTTGTGGCAGCCCCTGAGATATTGAAACACTGCTATCATGTCTCCCCTAGTCTTTCTTTTCATTAGACTAGACATACCCAGTTCCTGTAACCATTCTTCATATGTTTTAGTCACTAATCATCCTTGTTGCTCTTTGTTGTTCTGTCAAAGGTCTTCCTCCCACCACCCCTCCTTACAATCCCCAGACGTTTAAGAAAATACAGTCAGGAATGATTGGGACTTCTGTGCAGATCTGTAAAAGGCCATTGCTGTTGTGGTCCATGCTGAAGACAAAGGCTTTATCAAGCTGAGCTCCAATCTCAGTACAGAGAGGGGTTGGAAACTATATAAAAGTTGGTTGTCATTGACTTCTGCTTCCCACCTCCTTTAGAAAGAGCTTCCCAGCCTAGCTCACAGTCTTGAATCTCTTCATGATCTCTCATCTAAAATATTGATGAGGACGAGCCAAGATTGGCTGTAGGATATGCCTATTAAAGCTGTGTCAGGATAACTACAACATACTGACATGTTCATTTCCCTTCATTCTGGTTCCGTCTTCCTTCTAGATCTTTTCCATAAAAACAGGATGCCATTTGTTAATTTTGCCAGAATAGCATAAACCTTCTAAAGACCAAAGGGAAGCTTGATTTATTTTAGTGAGTTTCTCAAAAATGTGATTAGCATAAAGTATCCAAAGAGTGGGGGAGGGGAGTGCTAAAAAAAAGCAATGGAAACACTTTCAAAGCCATCAATACCTGGGCCATACTTGTAATTCAAACCTACACTACAATACCCTGCTGGTATTATTAAAAGGACATAAGCTGAACCGAAGTTCAGTTTAGACTGAAAAACAGGGAGACTTGTGACTATTCATTGTGCATTCACATCTCCATAGTGATATTGATAGATCATATTTGCCTTATAGAAATAGAGGAAGAGGTTTCCAGGGGTGGGATTCAACTAGTGTTACTACTGGTTCAGTGACTACATTTTGCATGTGCGCATGTAAAAAAACCTTAAGCTGTGCCGCCCGGACAACTGAAAAGCGCAGCGCACAGATGCACAGCATTTGAAAAGCCTCTTTTTTCCTGCTTTTTCAATTGCAGTTGTGCTGCGCAAAGCAGCTGAGGTTGAAAAAGCAGGAAATAAAGGACAGGTAAGAGCCCAGGCTGGCAGGTGGGCCAAACAGCAGCAAACACAGAACCGGTTCTGTCCCTGCTGCTCTTCAGAGCTACCGGTTCTATAGAGCCGGGCAGAACCAGTAGCATCCCATGCCTGGAGGTTTCTTTCAAGTCAAACAAAGTGTTGAAGAAGAAAAATGTGCACTGCAGGGGTGGGCTGCTAGGGGTTTGCAGGAGTTTGGGAGAGCTCCTAACTAAGATTCTGTGCAGTTTGGTGAACCCCCAAATCCCATTCCTGGCTGGCCTCACCCACCCTGCCCCTCCCCTCCCCTCCCAGGATTCCCCATGCGGCCCGTTTTGGATGCAGGTAAATGCAGGGTGCGCATAGAGGCTCAGGGAGGGCAAAAAACGGGCCTCCTGGAAGTTTGAGAAGGCTGGAAATGGGCCCATTGCTGGCTTCCAGAGAGCCTCCGGAGTCCGGGGAGGGCAAAAATACCCCCCACACCATAGTTCAGGAAGACAACTAGGTCACGCCCACCATGGCCACGCCCACGCAGCAACCAGGCAGAGAACCCGTTGCTAAAATGTTTGAATCCCACCCCTGGTGCATTGACTACATAAAAGAAAGCCAAGAACAAACACTGATGCAGTTTAAAAATCAGAGCTTACTGAATGTGCATAAATCAAATCATGGATATCAAAATCATGTCACAAAACCTGAACGTAATCCGGTTAAGGACAAGTATTACAGGGTCCATTTCTACAAAGGTTTGAGTGGAAATGGATAAAGATACAACCAAGCCGTGGCTTACAATTAGAACATTAAAAAAAGGAACCAAAGGTATGATTTTGACTGCACAAGAGCAAGCTATTCAAAATAAATACAATCAAGGCATAAGAAGCTGTGCCTCTTGGATCCCATCAGATAGCTTTATTCAAAACTAGATGAATGTTTGGGAAGATAAAGTTGGAGGGAGCCAATTGTTGGAAGAAATTGTCCATCTGGGTTCAAGTTACAAGTGGAGAGAAAGACACTGGAAACATGGAGGCTATTTGGAAAGATAGTTTAATAGAGAATCGGACCACCTGGGCAATTGAGCACATGGGGGGGGAGGGAAGGGGGGGAGGGAGGGAGAGAGACCCTCTCTTGGGCTTTGAACTTGCTTTCTGTTCCTGTGAAAGAAATGTATCCTGACTGGTTGTCAGACTCCCATGGGAAAATGCAGGGGTAGCTTTGTAGCTTTTTTTGAGTCCCCAGGCTTGGTTGAATCTTGCTGACTGATGTAATGAAGGGGCTTTAGGCAATTCGTATTATGGCTTAATGTCTTTGTCCTGGTTTGGATCTGAGCGAGGACTAATCCTATCACTCTGGAGCCAAAGGTCTTTTGTCTTATAGATAAAATGGCCCAGTCTTTTATCTTATAGATAAGCTGGCTTCAAAATATCTGCTGGGGCTGAGTTTCTGTGTCCCTTAAGACTTCTGTTTCTCTTTTAGGGGAAATATTCTGCCTTTTTAATATTTCCTAGAATATTTCATTTTTTTAGGAGAAGGGTGGGTGATAACTTTCCACACTATCTTGCAAATATCCAATTCCAGGACGTGTGGCTTTATAGAGACAATATCTTGAATTGTATCCAGAAGCCCCTGGGAGCCATTACAACTTGTGGTACAATGGTGGGTTCCTATCTAGTGAAGTAGAACTGCAGTTCTAGAAAATCATTTGCTTATTCTGAAAAATGCACATCTGTTGGCAGAAAGTTTAGCAGCAAGTGAGGCTTTAAATTCAGGTTCTGGTTCCATGAAGAGAACCACACTCATTAGGAAGTGTTAAAGGTGACATGAGAGAAATTGTACATTTGGAAAAACATGGAGAGAAAATGCGCAATTACCTGCTTAGTGTTGTCTCAACCAGAAGATATGAAGAAACAAGTTAAGGCTGGTGGATTTACAACCAACTCCGTGTTTAGTTTTGAATACAAACGGTTTGTTTCCATTTTGAAATAGGTTTACAAAACCTGAATCCAATTAAAACATAAAGAGGATAAACTGTGTTGGAACAGATGCCAGTAGGTTACATTAATGAGAAGAGGGGGGTTTTTTTTGCCACTTTCCCTCCGTTTAAGTATAAATAAGGTTGTGTCAATGAAGGAAGAGCCTCCATTCTGAAGTGATGAGATGTTTTGGAAGAAGCTATGGACAATTTAGGCAGCATTTCATATTGAAGAACAATATTTCCAGCATGTTAAACCATAGGGAAGAATTTGGGGACATCTGGTGTGTCTTGTCCAAACCTATGATCAAACCTGCCCTTTATTATATAGGCATTTTAAACCTTCCCTGCAGATTGAATACGTGGTTTCTATCCTTGTAAGGGTCATCTCTATGCTTGACTGTTTGTCTCCATCTAGTAGGATGGAGGAGTCCATCCCAGAGCCATTTCTGCAGTGGGATAGAAGTTTCCCAGAAACTGCAATATTCCAAAGGTTTGATTGATGATCGGCCATCAAGTTGTTATCAGCTCTTAGTGACTGCATAGATAGATTTTCTCCTGATGGATCTGTCCCTCATGTGATCTTTCAGTTCTTCTGTTCCGACTCAGGCTTTGTCAAACATAATTAAACACAAACTTGGTAGAAAAGCAAAACCTATTTTAATGCAATGCTGGGAATTACTTTCATTCCCAACCAGAACTAATCTTAAACAGTTCCCCAAGATACGCACATGCCTTTCATTGCTACGGAATGCTGCCAAAAACAAAAGTATCCAATTAATTATAACAGAAACCACCCGAAATACCAGAAAAAAACAACCACAATACACAGAGCTTCAAGGAGGGCTTGGAATTGAACTGCTTTGCTTCCTGCAAAGCTTTCGTCACTGAGGTCTGACTTTTATCCCTTATGGGAGGGGCAATCACCTCCCAGCTTTATTCACGAGTTTCCCCTTCTGCTTCAGCTGCTCTCGCCTTCTAACAGCTCTGTGCACAGGCTCCCCTGGCTCCTCTTCTTTGCTGCTGCCAGACTCTGAAGGCTCCAAAGGCAGCACCCCACTCCCAGATGGTCCTGGCCCCATCTCTGCATCGGATGCAGGACCCTCATCCAAATCCTCTCCAGACTCCCTGACTGGTTCCCTTTCTTCCTCACTGTCCAATACTGCTGCCATCTGCACTGGCTGCCAGCAAACCACAACAGTCCTATGGAACAAGGAAGGGAGTAGTATCTATCAGTATCAAATACTTCGATATCTTCCCATCTTCTGCAGGTGTATAGTAACACCAGCTGAAGGATCCTTGCCCTGGGGCTCTTTCTTGATGGATTGACTGTCACATCAGGTGGATCTATGCAGTTTCCATGTCACAGGACTTTTACTCATTCATCATCCTCTTACAGACAGCTAGGACAGAAGTGTGAACTTGTTGCCATTTTCTCACTGCCAGTGTGCTGAAGCTCTTCACTACTTAGTAGTCCTAAACAGAGGTGGTATTCAGCAGGTCCTGACCAGTTCTGGAAAACCGGTGGTGGAAATGTTAAGTAGTTCAGAGAACCAAGACATACCACCTCTGACTGGCCCCGCCCCCATCTATTCTCTACCTCCCGAATCCCAGCTGATCGGCTGGGTCTTTAGTTGCCCTGCACAGGAGAACAGAGCTGGAAAGCAGGTTAATGGGATGGGGTGGGAATGGAGATTTTGCAGTATCCTTCCTCTGCCACGCCCACCAAGCCTTGCCCACCAAGCCATGCCATGCCCACAGAACCAGTAGGCTGCCGGCAAACCACAACATCTTCCTACAGTGCACCTATTGTCACTGTGTCTGAATCTACTTTGCCACTGGTCTTCACTTTCCTTACATTTTTGACAGCATCAGAGCTTTTTCAAGGTCTTTACGTGATGTGTCAAAAACAGGTTATTTTCCAGCTCTGTTCCAGCCTAGTCACATGAGCCTTGGATGAGAACTCTGCATTCATTTGTTTAATGATCCATTGGTTTGTTCCCCTGCTTGTCCATGGTATGTTCTTCTCCAACACCGAAATTCAAGCGGGTCAATATTCCTCCTATCTTGCATCTTCAAGCTTTCAGTTCACTTTCTCTTTTTTGTGGCAGCCCCTTAAATATTGGAACACTGCTATCATGTCACCCTTAGTCCTTCTTTTCACTAAACTAGACAGACCTAAGCTTGCAACCGTTCTTCATATGTTTTAGCCTCTTAATCATCTTTGTTGCTCTCCTCTGCACTCTTCCCAGAACCTCACATCTTTTTTTATTATGGTGAAGAAAACCGGGTATAACTGTTAGAATAATTATCAGCTTCACTGGCAATGATATTCCTCACTTCATTACCAAATGTTCTCCTTTCAAACACAGAGGAGCCCGGATTCCTGGGTAACCCTATGTCTACTCCTTATCAGGGGTAAAACTTGCTATGATCAAGACAGACATATTCCCATCTTCAGGTTGTGCAATCCTATAGAATGACTTGGATGAAATAGCATTTGTCCGTACTTGCTTTGTGATGGCAAGAGAATAGTGACTCTCTGTAATTTGCTAACTTTAAAAAAAATAAAAAACAATTGCTTGATCTTCCCCAAATATCAGAATATTTTTAGGTGAGTTTTTTTACACCATTCTGCCTAACAGAACTGAAAACTGTCACCAGCATATGACCACTTTAAAAGGTAGTGAGGATTATAGAAAGTAGAGGGATAAATGCTCAGTGTTTTCCAAATTCCTGCTTTTCAAAGAAAAATGGTTTTTTCTTCAGCTGAGTATTTGAGCAAATAGAATTTCTCATAAGGACTTGGAGAGAAGGTAGGAAATGCCTTATATCAGAGGTGGTATTCAGCAGGTTCTGACTATTTCTGGAGAACCGATCGTGGAAATTTTGAGTAGTTTGGAGAACTGGCAAATACCACCTCTGACTGGCTCTGTCCCCATCTATTCTCTGCCTCCCGAGCCCCAGCTGATCAGCTGGGTCTTCTTTGGTTGCCCTGCACAGGAGAACAGAGCTGGAAAGCAGGTTAGTTGGATAGAGAGGGAATGGGGATTTTGCAGTATCCTTCATGTCAATCAAGCCACGCCCACAGAGTAAACATTTTTAAATCACACTACTGCCTTATATAATATACTTTTTATTTTTTTTCTGCTTGGGCTCACTCAGGTATATTCACCAGGCCAGACCTAGTAAATATGTGGAAAAGAGACCACCAGGAAATTCAGGGGAAAAGAACAATAACCGATGCAGCTCTTCTGTATATCAGTGGTTCTCAACCTGTGGTCTGTGGACCCCTGGGGGTTCTGCAATGTTATCACAGGGTGTGTACGAAGGTTTGAAGAAGTTATGATTTAAATCTTGAGTTACCTTCTAGACTCGCAGAATTCAACTCTCAAATTCTCTGGCCAAATTCTGAGACTTGTACATCTAGCAGATGTTTAGTTTGGAGGAAGGATCTCTGTGTTCCTATATTGGATGAACATGTCGGTCAGTAATTCTTCTCTTGGAGAAGAAAAAAAATTCCAAGACAGATCTTTGAATTAGAGTCAACATTGGCTATTATTTTCATTGTGCTACCATGTGCATGAATATTCAATCTTCCTCTAAGCAAGTTACAGAAGGAGGCTTGAAGCTGATATAATTATGAGACTGAATTTACAAGAGGGTGGTTGGTTAATAGCATTTCACAGTGCCTCACCGAGTGGCACATGCAGAGAAGAACAAGAGCTACAGATTTTACTTGCACATTTATATAAAGTTTTCTGTTCAAAAACAACACAGGATAATTTATGCCAGAACAAGAACCTGCCCTGAATGTTTAAAGATCTATGTTTTTGTTGCCTTGATGAAATAACTATATTAGGGTACTGCTTCTGGTGAAATCTTGAGCAAGGAAGAAAATGTTTTAAATCTGAACAAAAAAAAGGACCAGGTTGTATCCACACAACACACTTAAATTGCATTTTAACTTGTTCGGTGTGATTTACACAATACACGGAACCAGTGGTGGGATTCAAATTTTTTTACTACTGGTTCTGTGGGCATGGCTTGGTGGGTGTGGCAGAGGAAGAATATTGCAAAATCCCCATTCCCTTCCCACCCCACTAACCTGCTTTCCAGCTCTGTTCTCCTGTGCAGGGCAACAAAAGAAGACCCAGCCGATCAACTGGGACTCGGGAGGCAGAGAATAATGGGAGCAGGGCCCATCACTGTTGGACGTGACATTAAATAAAGTTAGATGTAGCTAATACTGGGATAGGAAACCACCACAAAACTCTAGATATAAAATAGATTGGACAAACTCATAAACCAGTAGAAGGAAGTGGCCAATGACTTCTGTATTTTCAAGAAGCAGCTGACCTTGCCTCAAGGGACAATTTTATATTTCATTTTCTGCTAAAGTAATTCCTGACTATAAAAACAAACAGAGTCTTGTTTAAGAGACAGAGAATTTGATCAAAATGCGAAGATACCTGACGCATACACCATGTCCCCATTATTCTGTATCTCTTGCCAAAACCCAGGAGACTCGCATGCCTGTCCTGGGGGTGACTGATATTCTCCACATTTGTTAGCAAATGCCAATTCTCATGGAAAACCACACACAATTCAGCCTTCTTACGGAGTCTGTGAACTGGGAAAGAGAATCTGTTTAGCTTCCACATTGTATTGCTTCTACCAAGTTTTTTCCAAGATTTAAGAAAGAGTGAGATTATTTGTCAATGAAACTGTTTATTTTTAAATACTTTGGGTCACAGTAGGACTTCCTGATATTTTTAGATCTACCTGATTTTTAGATCTGATTCCTCGTTAGGAACTTTCTTTAGCTTTCCAATATACATACATACATACATACATACATACATACATACATACATACATACATACACACACATACACAAACACACACACACACACACACATATATGTGTGTGTGTGTGTATTTTTTTAAGTTTTCGTGGGTACTTACATGTGTGCTGTTCAGCTTCCTTCGGGTATTATCCCACGTCATTGTAGTTCTGTTAAAGTTGTAGCAACGTTTCAGCAGAATCTCATCTGCCATCATCAGGCTTCTGTATGGAAGTGTGTCTCAACAGTTCCTGGTTTCAAATTTGAGGCTGGTCCATTCTGATTGGCTGGGAGCCTGGGTCTGTGTTCATTGGACTTGGAGTTTGATTGATTGGTGTTTCTGGTTTCTTCTGTCTGTTTTGTGGCTTTGATTGGCTGGCAACACTCTGTTCTTGTGTTGGAGGCTTTCAATGCAGCTTGGCTCCGTGTGAAAGGACGGCTGCTATTCATCAGCAAGCTGCTATTCATTAGCAAGCTGGGTTTCACCTGGGTGCCTGGTGGGGGGGTGTTTGAGTTGGAGCTATCAGACTCCCTCTGATACAGATGGCACATGTATGTATGTATGTATATATTCTCTTAGCACAGTGATCCATAAATTAGGCAGCGCTGGGCACTGTTGTTACCCCAGAAAGTTATCACACATTCTATTCTGCGAAGGACTTTTGGAATCATGTGAGGATGCTTATAAGTAGTCCTTGATTTATGACTGCCATGGAGCTGTAGTGTGACTGATCTGACTTTTTTTGTGGCAATTGTTACTGTGATCTTTAGGTAAACTATTAGGTTTGCTATAGATGCAGTTTGGCCAAAAACCAGAAATAAGTACTAGCTTTTTAAAAAAAGACTGGTAGATGCTGCTAACAGCTATAAATTTAGCTGTGTTGCTGAGCCCCTGAAATTTGAATTTGGATCATAAGTACTTCCAAAGTAGGTCAATTGTAAGTCAAGGACTACCTAACCTGTGTTTGTTAGTTTTTAAGGATGGGTTATGAGCACACTGTTGTATTTGGGGTTCTTCTCTTGATACCATCTTCTTCCTCCTCTTTTTCCTTTTTCTCTTATTTGCTGGTATAATTGATATAATTTATTAAGCCCTCATATCCTGTACAGAAACTGTTTCAACTCCTACCCTCAAAACGATGCTATAAAGCAGGGGTCGCCAACCTTTTGGACCTCAAGGACCACCAAACTCATAATTTTATATCCCAGGGACCACCCATTGGTTCTGTGGACGTGACCTAATTTGTGGGTGTGGCTTGGTGGTCATGTGACTGGATGGGCATGGCTTGTATATTTATAATGTTTACATAAATATTGAATTTTTTATGTAAACTAGCAATTTTTACCCAAAATCAGGCAAAGCAGGCAGGCAGATTGAGTTGCTCACAGAATCACAGATTCATTCAGAAATCCATCTATCTGTCATTGGCTAGCTCAGTCTATCACATAAAATTCGCTTGCAAGCAAACTCATAAAATTAACTCACAAAACACCATGTATGTAAATATTGGATTTTTATATATATAAAAAAGTAACTTTTATGCAAAATCAGGCAAAGCAGGCAGATTGAGTTGCTCACAGAATCATTAGATCTATCATTAGATCTATCTATCTGCCGGCTAGCTCAGTCTCTCAAATTTGCTTGCCATGAGTCTGCACTGAATTTGCTTGCAAGCAAACCTTCAGTCCTAAGGGAGATTCGGCTCTGCTTAGCTAGAAAGCAAGAAATCCAACCATTTCCTGCTTCCTAGCTAATCTAAATCTCCCTGCACAGCAGAACAGATGATGGTCAGAAAAAGGAAAAATAGCAACTCAGCAGACAAGTTTACCGGGTAATGAGTGAGTGGGCAGGGAGGGTTCCCGTGGACAATGTGGAGTGAGCAGCCTTGTGTTTCTGCTCAGCCTGGATTAATTGCTTTGGGGGGTGGTCTCTGGGGGTGAGATTTCTCTGTGGCCCACCAACATTTTTCACGTCCCACCGATTGGCGACTACTGCTATAGAGCACTGCACACCAGAACAACTAGACACAAGGACAGTTTTTTCCCATCACTCTGCTAAACAAATATTTCCCTCAACACTGTCCAACTATCTACAAAGTCTGCATTACTATTAATCTTCTCGTCACTCCTTATCACCCATCCCCTCCCACTTGTGACTGTATGACTATAACTTTGTTGCTTGAATCCTAACGATTTACATGGACTGTTTCCTGGTATGATTTGATTGCTTATTGTACTCTATGACTATTATTAAGTGTTGTACCTTATGATTCTTGACTCTTGACGATTGTATCTTTTGTGTACACTGAAAGCATTTGCACCAAGACAAATTCCTTGTGTGTCCAGTCACACTTGGCCAATAAAGAATTCTATTCTATTCCTATTCCTATTCTATTCTACATAATTCAATGAAGTATGATTCCTTTTAACAAGTTAAATGACAAATGATGCTGGGGGAGAGAGGGAAAATGGCAAAAGCAAAGTGAATATTTTTGCAGCAAAGTCTTTAGCTGTATTGGACTGCTATACTTTTTGAAAATCATTTTAGAATTAATGAACACATAATTTGCCTATAATCCATTAGGAGATATTCTGGGATTTGTCTGTAATCATGTTGCATAAACAGAAATAATCCTAGATTCCCTAAACGCTTTAGTCAACTGATCCCCCTTTTCAGAGAGGAATTTTGGATCAAAACTAATTTGTTTTTTTGGGGGGGAATCACTTTTAAATCTTAGATTAAGAATCCATTAAGAATCCAGACAGTAAATAATCTTGAGGTCATTAAAGCAGTAATCTATCCTTTCCTTGGATGAGTCTGCCTTAAACTCAAAAATTCTTTTTTTTTAAATGTATTAATGCACACTTAATGTGAGATTATTTTACCCATCAGTAATGGCTCCTTTATTTTTCAATAGAGAAAGGAGATACTTTGCAAGACCAGCCCGAACATTGGGTATATTGCAACAGCTGCCTTGAGATGCAGTGAATTGAAACCGAAGGTATTGACTTCCAAATATTCTGTCCAAAGCTTCTGAAAGAAAGAGAAAGGGAATCCAGAGGGAGGAGTCAAAAAAGCCAAGATGGCAACTAATAAAGCATGGAGCTTTTTTCTCCCACATACATGTTATGTGTAACAGGATGGGGCTTCCCTCACGCAACCCCAAGCCACCATCAGAGGCATTGAGCCAAAAACCTGTTCTCAATTTGGGACCACAAAAACTGGGAGAAAAAAGGCCTTCTCATTGTTCGCTCTCAGCAGCATTTAGAACATTTTAAAGTGTTTTCTCCAAAGGGGCCAAAGTGGGTATAAAAGGGTAGGCCTTGATGAAAAGATTAAATGCCGCATATTTGATAGACATCCGTGAAGAGCTTTTCAAGCTTCCTGGCATTTTAACTGCAGCTTTTTTCAAATCTCTGAAGCCACAAAGAAGAGGGGGGTCAAATTATTCTCCAAAGCACCAGAGAGTAGGACAAGAAACAATGGATGGAAACCAGTGGTGGAATTCAATTTTTTTTATTACCGGTTCTGTGGGCGTGGTGTGGTGGGCATGGCGTGGTAGGCATGGCAGGGGAAGGATACTGCAAAATCCCCATTCCCTCTCTATCCAACTAACCTGCTTTCCAGATCCGTTCTCTTGTGCAGGACAACAAAAGCAGACCCAGCCAATCAGCTGGGACTCAATGGGAGGCAGAGAATAGATGGGGGCGGGGCCAGTCAGAGGTGGGATTTGCTGGTTCTCCGAAATATTCAAAATTTCCACTAATGGTTCTCCAGAACTGGTCAGAACCTGATGAACACCACCTCTGGTGGAAACTACCATAATCAAGGAGAGAAAAAACCTGGAATTAAGGAGAAATTTCCTAACAGTGAGAACAATTAACTGGTAGAACAACTTGCCTTCAGAAGTTGTAGGCAGGGCCATCTTAACAGCATTATGGGCCCCGGGCAAAGCAGTGTTGTGGGGGCCCTACAACAACTACTCACAGGAATAAAACTGTAAATAGTTGATAAAATTAAACATATATTTGCATGTTAGTATTAATAAAAAATGCAGTAAAATCTTATAAATATGTTGCTGTATTTATATGATACAAGGTGCATTGAAGGGTTAACATACACAGATTAGTATGGGGCTCCTATGCTTGTGGAGCAAGTGCCCATCAGGCCCATGCGTTAAGACAGCCCTGGTGGTAGGTGCTTCATTAATGGAGGCTTTTAAGAAAAGACCTGTCTGAAATAGTATAGACTTTCCTGCTTGAGCAAGGAGCTGGATTAGAAGACCTCTAAGATCCCTTCAAGCTCTATTCTGACTTTAGAATCTTTATTTGAAACAAGAATGAAGCCAAATGATCACGAACACTGTAAACCTGTTGCCCTTTCCCTTGCCCCTCTCATAAATGGAACAACTATTTCCAAAGCCTTAAAGCTGGCTGTTTACATAATTCTCATCACTGCTTCAGAATTTTCATCTTTTTCCCCCCTCCAAGGAATAAGGAATATAATCTGGATTAAAACCAAGTTCAAGGGCAGAATTCTCAGCTCCCCTCCAGATTGGGGTCCCTAATCCTGAAATAGATATTAACAGAAGGCTGTTTGCTTCAGTAGGATGGTTAATTAACCTCCTAACCCCCCAGATATTCACACAGATGGAAACCATTACAAAACCTGTTTGCAGTTTTTATGTTATTCAGATAGAAACTTGTTCCTTTGTTCTATAAATAATATAAAGGCCCTGTCCCACTGCACTTACGGATGCAAAGAGGATGTAAAACGTTAAAAAAAGATTGCCATCCGTT
>BHFT01032511.1:0-17110 GCA_004320025.1 Laticauda laticaudata | reverse complement strand
CTTCTTCCCACCTTCGCCAGGACATAACTGCCACAAATTGTATTGCCATGGAAACAAAATGGGAATATGTAGTTCTGTTAATTATTACAAAATTGCAAGTATATTTTTGATGTGAAATGGTTATATGCTGCACAGTTTGAACAACTGTAGATAATAAATGATATGAAACAGTCCCTTGTAAATTTTTTATGTTCCTTTTGCCAAAAATTTAAAGTTGATTCAAACACATGGTTTACTCCAGTCAAATGCTTATATCTCAATCACAATGTCTATATATGAATGCGACTTGCCTCGTAATTGCTCTGTTACAGCATTAATGATTTGTAGTAACTTCTAGGGTAAAGTTAATAAAGGTGGTCGAAGTAGAAATCAATGATGTATGGTAGAATGAACATGGAGCACTTATCTTTAAATGGTAAAAATCCAAGGAAGTATTAAAAGTGATAAACATGCATTCAAGAGCACAAGCCTAATATTGTGATAGGATGAATAAGAAAGCTAGTGGGATTTTCCAGATCTCAGTAATGAGCAAGGTTGACAGGCATGAACTAAAAAACAAAACCAGCAAGAAAGAATGGGACTGTCAAATTTCACCCAGGCAAAAACAGTTATGAAGAAATAATTTTATTATTATGGGAGGAGAAGAAGAAATATTAGGAAATGCCTTTTTTTATATATAAAGACTATCGCAATTGTTTTATGAATAAGGGATTCTTCATAAGAAAGATGTGCTAAGAAAATTGGTTAGAAAGTAGTTACATATGAATAAGCAGATACATATGATTGTTGAAGCGTGGGAAATCAGGAGACAGGGAAAGACCAGCGTAAGCTTCAGCTCTCTTATTCCAAGGTATAGGTCTGTGTGGGTGTTTTAGTGAGCCACGGCAGCTCTTGTTATAGAGCTAGCCGGCGGCTCTCCCCAATGACAGCCTTTCTGAAATCGCTCCTGTGATCGGTTTTTGTCCAATCACGGGAAATTCCTTACTAACACAATCAACCGTCTTGCGTGCTCAGCCTACAGTGCAGTTCGTTTCAGCCAAATCAGGTTAGGGTTATTACATCAGTAATGGTAATTATGTAACACCCTTCCCCTCTTGGGTATGGTCCAACGGCTTACGTTGACATAGCGCGTATGGTAGGCAGGGCTTTTTACTGTGCCTACTTGACGCTGTGCAGTTTCAGTTTGCTGTGTGGTCTTCAGCCAGTTCAGAAGGGATCTTCGTTGCTGCCCACTCTTCCTCCATGGAACTGCCCTGGAAAAGGGTGAGTTAGGCCTTTCGCCGCACTGCCCACCCTGGTCCTACTGGGGTTCGGTTGAGTTGTTGGTAGATCGGCAATTAGGCTTACCTCCAGCCAGTTGGAGTAAAGCGTCGACCTGGCGATCCAGGAAAGTGGCTGCCCTTTTTGTGGGTCCCACAAAGTCTATATGGACCCTCGACCATGGTTCCCTTTGGTGTTTCCGCACTGGAGGGTGGTGCTTCGGGGTGGGTTTTGGTCTGGATTGCTGGCATTTTGGTCACAGTGTAGCCACCCAGGTTTCAATGGTTTTTTCTAGTCGCCTGGCCACCATGACGTAGCTTCTGGCGCAGGGATTTCATTTTCACAATGCCTGGGTGGTCCCTCATGGAAACATGTGTAATATTTTTTTTTTGTAAGCTGTCTGGAACTACACTTGCTCTATCACCCCGATAGTAAAACATCCTTTTGGGGAGGATAAATTCAGTTTGCCAGTTTCGAATGTGGGTTTAAGATTGGTCATGCTTCTGTTTCCAGCCACCTTTTACCAACCCAGTTTCAAAACTCGTGGCCATAATTTGCCGTCTTTGCTCATGCTCTCTTCTGCAATGTCTTGACGCGGTTGTTGGTAGGTTGGGGCAATGTCTCTATTTGCAGGGTGGATGTGGTGGGTGCAGGGTCATTTTGTAATCTGTTAAGGGGCAATGGGCTTAGTTGTTGTCAGCATTTGAGCTGCATTTCCCTGGGTGACTGGTATTAGTTCGTAGTATAGTGCTGAAGGAACTCAGACCACCTTGTCATCCAGGGAGACATTATGTTTGGGGTGGCTTGTTTTCCGCACCAGGATCCCCAGCTATTTTTATGTTGGTGATGAGGTGAAGTCTCCTACTGTATACAGTACTCGTGAAACTCTTCAACGGCCGTAAACCGCTGCAAGTGGGCCTCCTTTCGAGCTTGGCATATACATTTCTTTTCTCCTTTGATAATGTTTTCGAGAGTAAGCAATCGGTGTTCTTCTCTCCCGTGGCAGGGTATGGGTTAGTATAGCTTGATGCTGAATGGAGATGGTTGTCGCAGGTTACCTTAGGTTGTAGAGTCTCGCTGTACTGGATGAGGACTGATTTTGATGTGAAAAGCCTTTTATGTTTGGAGGTGGCCTCTTCCGCTTCCCAGGACCGAAGACGTCTTGTCAGCAACCTAATGCAGAGGTTCATGCTTTTGCTTGCCGTTATGTGGCAAAAAACATTGTAGAAAATTGATTATCCCAGAAAGCTTTAATTCCTGCCTTATTTTGATGGTCTCGGGGCTTTCCTTTGTTGCTTTTTATTTTTTGTGGTAGGTGATTCCATCTTTGTCCACCAATATCCCAGGAACTCAACTTTTCAGTGCATAACTTGGCAACTATTTTCCGTTTTTGACTTATCGTCCTGCAATTTTTAAATTTTTGTAGGACTCTCGAGCGGCTTTCAATTGTCTTTTGTTTTTGGCCACTACCAACACGTCATCAAAATATGGCACACTCCCTTAAATTCCTTGGAGTAACCGTTCCATGACTCTTGAACACCCCTGGTGCCACACTGACTCCGAATTGGAGCCTTCACCAAAAAGTCCCCCTGTGGGTCAGGAAATAGTTTGCGCTTCCAAGTTCGGCATGACCGGGCAGCTTGTTATCATGCTTGGCGCCAAGTCAGCTTCAAATAACTTTCCTCCCCGCAGTGAGTTAGAGGTCTGTAACACCGGGACTAGTATGCATTTTGTTGGCAGTGCATTGTTAATGGTCGCTTTTATAGTCCCCGTACAAATTCTCACGGAACGTGGCGTCTTTGATTGGGTGACTTTGGCGATCTCCCCAGCGTGCATGATCTATCTGGTTCCAGACCCTTGTGTGACGAGCTTTATCTAATTGTTCATCTATTTTTGTTTGAGGGCGAATGAACTGTCTTAGTTTGAGACGGATTGGGGCAATATTGGGTCAAGCTAAAATGGATATTGGGGACCCCGCTATTGCCCTAATTGTTCCGTCGACACTTTCTGGGAATTCCTTCATCAGCTCCTCTTCCAGTCTGTCTCTCGACTGGTTTGATGCCCGTCAACTCATCCCTAATGGCGCGAGACCATCTCCAGACCAGCAGGCTTGGCAGTCTCTTTGACATAGTAGTGAATACTTTTCCATTCTTCTGAAGTTACATGAGTGTCATTCCTATACGGGGATTCTTTCCCCTTGATAGTCTTATTAGTGAGTCTCTGGTTCTCCCAGCTCTTGTTTCTGTAAGTGGCCACTAACGCTCTTAATTGTGTCACTAGACACCATGGAGAGTATGAATCAGAGCCACCTCATTCTGCAATGGCTGCCTTTGAATGCTGCTCGTGTATTTTCTTGCGTTGAGTGTTGAATGGCCGATTTGTGGACGTTTGATGGGTTTCTTCCCGTGTCTGTCTCGCTGACGCTTGCTTGGTTTTCTTAGGTTCCCATCGTTCTTGGTAATCTGTTCTCGGTTTCTGGGAGGCGTGTTGTCACGTCGTCTTGGGCTGGAGTTTCCATTTGTTCGGCAGACTTCGGTGATATGCCCAGTTTTTCACAGTACCGGCAAATGGGTGTCTAAAAACTGCACTCAGAACGAGTGCGCCCCGCACAACCGGCGCACTGAAGCCGACTTACGACTTCTCACCGTCTCAGCTCTGGCTTGCAATTGTGGATCTCCTCTTCCTAATCATCGGGTTGTGATAATCGACGTCCTCGCGTGTCGGCGTTGTTGCTTTGTTTGACCAGTTTCAGTTCTATTTTTCGGGGATGTGTTGGTCTCCGATGGTTGTTGCCAGTCCCTTGCATTCATTAGTTGCATCTTGAGCCACTATTTTTTTGTGAGGCTGTCGGCTGCGGTGCTTCAGCAAATGCGCTTTCGGTAACTGTAATGTCTGCTCAAGCCTATTAGCCTGCTCTTGGAAGCATGGTCTCTAGGTACTCGAGAACCATGTGTCCCTCAGAGCCTCGTCCATGTCTTGAAAGCCACACGCACCTCCATTTCTCAATCTGTCCATAAATCCCCGATGCTCTACCATCCTTTTGATCGCTGACGGTAGAATTTTGTCGTGCCCGTATCAGGTTGCATCGGCTGGGGCATAGTGTTCTTGAAGTAAATCGATCTAGATTCTGCGAATCATTCTCCTTCACGTCCTCGTGGCTTGCCACGCTTCCATTCTTGAATACGGCTGATTCCGCATGGGTCAGAAACACAGCATCTCTTTCGGTGGTCGTTTGCATCCTTGAGATTGTTGCTCTCGAGGAACATGAGGAATCTATCAGTCCTCGGTTGCCTGTCGAATGCTGTAGGTGCGAGTTGCTGCCGGCGCATCTCGTCGTTGTTCAGCATCGGTTGCCACATTGCCCCGTACCGGTCTCTTTGTCGTCAGGATCCATCCGTCGTCGCCAAGTGTTGAGCACGGGAAATCAGAGACAGGAGACCAGCTGGTAACTTCAGCTCTTTATTCAAGTATTAAGGTCTGTGTGTGTTTTAGCGACCGCGGCAGCTCTTCTTACTAGGAGCTAGCCGGCGCTCTCACCCAGTGACAGCTTTCTGAATCTCCCGCGACGGTTTGTCCAATCACGGGGAGATTTCCTTGCTAACCAATCATCGTCCAGTGCAGTTCGTTTCAGCCAATCAGGTTAGGGTATTAAAAGTATGTTAATATGTAACATAGATAGATACATATAGAGAGCAATTTCATATAGTTTGATGCCAAACAGGCAAAACTGTACAACTCAAAACACAATGAAAATTATGATATTGGGATATAAAAAAGGATATGTAACATTTAAAATAAGGCATCCTCAGTTCCAATCTGTGAAATCATGCAAAACTAGGGAAACTCTTCAAGAGGCTATTGCTTCTTAATTCTAAATCTATTCTGTATATAATGTGCATATTTGTTTTAATAATTTAAAGTGTGTGTTACCATTTGAATCTGTTCATGAAGTTTTTTCTTGAGATTACAAGGTCTGGAGGATCAGACAGATTAATAAAAAAAAGCTATAGGTAAATAATATCTAGTACATACTATGACTTAAGAAATGTTTAGACTCAGGCATACTATAAAATTCTCTTGCAGCAGAAAATTATGACAAATTGGTCTGACAACTCAGAATATTTCTGAATAATAATAAATTATCAAGATAGATATCATTCAGGTTTGAGCACTGCCATGAAAAGATAAAATCCTTGGTTACATTGGCAAGAACTGAATAAAAGAAACATTTTCTTGTTAATTTTTATTGTGCAACCTGTGATCCACATTACCTTACCAGATTCCTCAATGCCTTCAATGGAACTTCTGATGTACTACCTTCACTAGAAAAGGTGGGATACATTCAGAGATCTGCCTTTAAAATAGTCCATATTGTACTACATAGCACAATCAAATATCAGTACAGGAAATGTTTTATCATATTTCTATGATAAAACAGCATAGAGAATGTTTGCATTAGAACATAGGCTGTTTTATAATATTTTTATGCCATAAAATGTTTCATAAAATGTTCCACATTTCAATTTAACTGGAGTTATAGGTCCCAAAGTTTGGATGCATTCCATAAGATAGTCCATTTGAGGTAGATACCTTGGTTCAGAAAGAGAAACAGAATGATAACAGATGGGCAAAAAAGCAGTAGGAGCAGGAATGACTTCTGACTTCCTGTCAGCTTCCCCCGTTGAATTTTTTGTTTGTTTGAAACTGACAGACAGCATCAGGAATTCCCTTCCCTTCCCTTCCTTCCCTTCCCTTCCCTTCCCTTCCTTCCCTTCCCTTCCCTTCCCTTCCCTTCCCTTCCCTTCCCTGGCTACTGCTGAATGGGGGAATAAGTAAAGGGAAATTGTTATCAATCACATAACTGCAGCAGAGCAGCCTATAGCAGGGGTCTCTAACCTTGTCAACTTTGTCAATCTTGTCAACTCCCATTGGGAGTTGAAGTGCACAAGTCTTAAAGTTGACAAGGTTGGAGACCCTTGGCCTCTTGCACTGAAGCAGTCACAACTTTCACTCCCTCCAGATTTAGGATGCATTGTGTAAGTTAGCCAATTTGAGGTACCTTTGTTCTAAAATTGCTGCCGCTCTGATGAAGTACTTTGCCCAGGTAAAGGCCATGATGAGAATTTTAGTGGTATATAGTCTTCTCTGTTTTAGTCTGCCACTTCAATTATGGAATCCTTTTGGAATTCCTGAACAGGAGAAGACTTGGAAGTCCATTTTACAGGGGCAATTCCGAAAGTATGTTGGGAAACAAACTTTTGGAAGAGCCCAGGAGACCATGTCCCAGTCTTTCTAGGGTCACATGATGCTCTAGAAGAGGAGTTTTATGCCAGTGATTTATGTTAGATCTCCTCCTCCAAATACTCCCTGTTAATTTAATGAAGCCTGCTTTTCAGTTGATATGCCTATGATTGCTCTGCCAGTATTGGGAGTAGAGGAAGTTAGTCATTGGAACAGTGGTTCATAACCTTTTCTTCACCACAGGCCTCCTTTAAATACCTTTTGTGACCACACCAACCAATGCCATGGATTACCAAGACACAACTCCAGATTTAAATCATAACACTACTTCAAGCCTTTGTGGACCCCCTGTGATGACATCATCCCCCTCCCAGGATCTGCAGACCAGAAGTTGAGAACCACTGCTTTGCTTTAGAGCAGGCCTGGACAACCCACGGCTCCCGAGCCGCATGCGGCTCTTTGCTCAGTTTCGTGAGGCTCTTACGTTCATGTCGAATTTTGTGTTTGTGTTTTTTACAGTACATGCATATCAAGCGCATGAGCGTTGACGCAAATGACTTGGAGGGAAACTCGTTGAGTTGTGTGTAGGCCTACCATATTCACTGTCAAAATGGCAGGGAAAAAATGCACAGCAACACGAAAATGTGAAGATGAACACAGGACGTTTTTTAAAGAGTGAGAAAGTTTTTGTTTTTTTTTGTTGAATGTAATGGCAAGCCATTCTGCCTTATATGTCAAGCATCACTGGCGCATTTCAAGGCTTCAAATCTTCAGTGGCACTTCAGTTCACTCCATGCTAACATCGACCAGGAATTTGTGACATTTACAGTAAGTCTGGCAGAGCAGAGGTCTCTGTGTGTAAGAGAGAGCGAGAGAGTGAGGGGAAGGGATTGGGGTAGTTCATGTGTGCCCATGTGTATGATGTGGCTCTTTGTCATAACACAGTAAAAATTGTGGCTCTTAGCCTCTGACTGGTTGGCCACCCCTGCTTTAGAGGGTCATTCTTAAATAATAGTTCAAAAAAACATCTAAGAAAAATCATAGCTAGTGGTGAATTTTTTTTTTGAAAAAAGGGATGTAATTGGTTTTTAAACATGTATATTATAGGCAGATATCAGCAGACTAAATATTTCTGTCAGATTAAAATAGGAAATGTTGCCCCAGAAAACCTCCTTCAATTGCCTCAATAAGTACTCTTGTATAGATTTATATTGGCATTAGGAAGAACAAGGTATCGCAAACAATTACCTCATGGTTACATGTAAAATTAAAACAGAGAGTAGAGAAAATTGGAGGAATTAGCAAATCAAATGGATTCCTCAAACTGAGGGAGCAACAACCAGGAAGTGATTCAACACAAGGGGTAGGAGAGTAAAGACAGCAATGAGAAACTTGTTTAATACCATTAGTATTTATAAATAAGAATGACTATAAATATTGTGGTGCGCTGTTCTGGTTTTGATATTTCTCTCCTACACAGTATTCTGGTTTCGCTTCCCAAGGTTCTATGGTCCCAACTGTACTTAAAGTTGGCATAAGAGTAGTTGTTCCTGAGAATACTCAGCCATCATTGACCTAATTTATGAGGGTTTTTTTTTCTGCAGATAGCATGTACTTTTACAAAGCCTTGAGGTTTTTCCATTTTTTTTAAATTTCTACCTCTTTTTGTATGGATCATATTTTTGGCCATATAAGAAACGGCTCTCCTCTAAATATCAGAAATAAAGGGAGTAATTATCTTACCATCATCATTAGCTTACATAACTCTTTATTGTTTACTAAACTATATCAAACTTGCAATGTGCAGAAGATCAACCTATCTGTCAAAGATAGCTGTGTCTCACATGTTTGGAAAACCTGGGGATAACAGATCTTTCCTGGCCTTTCTGAACATTTCTTTCTTTCTTTGATGTGTAGTAATAAGAATGTCATGTGTAAATGGCTTTTTATATAAAATGACAACAGACCTTCAGTTGTTTTCTTTAACTTAGACTGGACTGGCATAATAAAATGTATGATTTTCTGATTCAGTCTTTCTTCTAAAGTTGTATAGTAGATTTCTAGCTGTGGAAATATTTAGGCCTACAAAATTCATCTAATAATAATAAGACATAGTTTGAAATACATCAAAATGAAACTGTTGTGACTTGAACCTGCCAGGCTCTTTACATATAACATTATGACAAGAGGTGGTACTCAGCAGGTTCTGACCAGTTCTGGAGAACTGGCAGCGAAAATTTTGAGTACCGGCAAATCCCACCTCTGACTGGTCCTGCCCCCATCTATTCTCTGCCTCCTGAGTCCCAACTGATTGGCTGGGTCTTCTTTTGTTGCCCTGCTCAGGAGAATGGAGCTGGAAAGCAGGTTAGTGGAATGGGGAAGGAAGGGAGATTTTACAGTATCCTTCCCCTGCCACGCCCACCAAGCCACACCCACAGAACCAGTAGTAAAAATTTTGAATCCCATCCTTGATTATGACCATAGTTTGCTTTAGTCACATTGATTGAAAACAGCTACTAGTCTGTTTTCCAAATTCTGTGCCATAACCTATGGTTTACAAAGCTAGGTGGTTAGATTCTATATTATCTAAAGTAAATTTAAAGAAAGCAACAAAGACAATCAAGGGACTGAGCAACAAAGATGATTAGGCGACAGGAGATTAAAACATATAAAGAATGGCTGCTGGAATTTGGTATGTCTAGGTTAATGAAAAGAAGGATTAGGGCTGACATGATACCATTGCAGTGTTCCAATATTTCAGGGTTGCCACAAAGAAGAGAGAGTCAAGGTATTCTATAATGCATCTGAAGGCAGTACAAGAAATAATGGATGGTGAGCTCAAAACCAAACAAGAATTGAATGACAAGGGAACGATATGGTTTGATATTCACTACTGCAAATACAATCTAGATATGAAAAATATACTAAATTATATGGCTTTTATAAAGCCATATATTTGGCTTTATAAAGCCATTTGTCTTTATAAATTCTATCATTTATTGACAGAATTGGATAAGATATTAACAGAAACAGATGAAAGATTGATAAAAACATTGTACAGCTATTTATTGGGTATTAAATTGGAAGAAGAACAAGCGAAAGAGACAATGATAGCATGGGGAAAAATTTTGGTTACACAATAGAATTAGATAAATGGCAGAAACTTTGGGATAGAAACTATAAACTAACAATGTCAACTGCATATAAAGAAAACCTGTATAAGATGTTTTATAGATGTCATTTTGCGCCAGCAAAGTTGGCAAGGATGTTTAAAAGATAAATCAGCTAAATGTTGGAAATGCCAACAGATACCTGGATCATATTACCATATGTGGTGAACATGTGTAGAAGCCAAAAAAATATTGGACAAAAATACATAGTTGGAAAAGATGACACAACAGCACATTGATTTAAAACTTGAAATATTCTTGTTGGGGATTTTACCTGACATTTATAGTAAAGAGAATGTTTATTTGATTATTCATATATTCACTGAAGTGAGAATTGAAGTGAAGGGACTGTGTGTGATGCAGGGATGGGGCAGGACCATCAGGCAGTGGAATGTTGCCTTCAGAGATTGTGGAGGCTGGCAGCAGTGATGAAGGGGTCCCTGAGGAGCCTGTGCCCAGTGCGCATGCACGCAGAGCTCTTGAAGGAAAGAGAAGCTGCAGCAGCATGAGCGACTCGGGAGTAAGGCTACAAGGTAATGGCCCCTCCCTTAAGAGATAAAAGCCAGCTGAGAAACCAGAGTTCTTTGCAGGAAGCAAATAAGTTTTTGTACTCAAGCCTTGTGGACTTTCGGAGTATCTTGGTTAGTGTTTGGAGACTCTTTGTATTTGAAATATTTCTTAGTAACTTTATCTAGTGTTCTTGGCAGCCTTGCACAATCTTGGCAAGGCTCGTTCTTACTAGAGACAATNAAGAATCATTAAAAGGTTTTGCTGTTACCTCTGTTTTGTGTTTGTTTCCTTGGAACAAGGTTTGGGTCAGAACACACTTGTATATACTAAAGTCGGGAGGATTTATGTCAGGCAAAAAAATTCTTCAAGCCAAAAATGTTTTTGGATATTCTATCCTTGGTTAATGGCTGTACGTATCCAGTAAATAAACTTTGCTTGTTTAGAGTTTGCTAATATTTGTGAGCTGTACTGAAAAGGCAATTCTGCTTTTACTGTTATGTCTAATTATTAAGGCTAGGTCACATCGCCCGACGGATGCAAAACATATGTAAAAGGACACAGCGGACGGCCAAAAATCCGGGGGTGGCAAAATCGGGGTGGCTCCATCCTTCTTATCCGGCTCACAAAAAGGGGAAAAATTTGCATAAACAGACCCGGAAAAGAGGACGGGAAACAAGCGTGGAATTAAAAGATGCTCAAACAGAAGCCAGTCGGATGTAAAGCCGATGGACAGCGATGGCACGTCCCGAGGGTTGGGAGCATAGCAAGCGTGACGCTAGAGAAAGAGCAATGCGTAGCGGATGAGCGGATGCGTAGGGATGCATAGTGGATGCATCGTGGATGCAGAGTTGATGCAGAGTGGATGCGTAGCGGATAGACGTGGTAGCTAGCGGTGCGTAGTTGGATGAGAGCGATGCTGTAGCGGATGCTAGCGGATGCAGAGCGGATCTAGCGTTCACTATGCGAATGCAGGGGGATGTACTTCGGCTATCACCCACGGATATAAAAGAGGCAGCTCGCACGAGGCCATCATTTCAGAGGAAGTACCTGCTGCAGAACATTTCGGAGAACACCATGGGAAGAGAGGATACTGTGCATTTCTGCAAGCTGGAAGAGGATGAGATCACTTCCCACCTGCATGACTTGCTTTGCTGCGACGCGTCTCCTGTGACTGCTCTCTGCTGCTGCATGGGGTGGGACAGACCCAAAGCCTGAAAGCCTGATGATGAAGGGCCCTGCCTGCTTGAAGGCCCCTCAGATGGAGGATAGAGGCCAGCAAGGAGAGAGCGAAGAAGAAGCAGTACTCATCCGCAGAGGAGAGAGAGGAGTGCTGGAGTTCGGTGCTAGGAGAACGATGTACATATGGAGGAAGGCCACAAGACTCTATCAGACACCAAGCAGAAGCGGTGTTGAGACAGAAGCTAGAGAGCTGGGCTACACTGCTGATTCCTCCTCTGGCCAGGCCGCGGTAGCCACCGCTGAACTACGTCATGCAAAGTGCATCTTTCCTGAGGGTGAAGGTCCCCATCGAGAGCAAGCCCTCTGCTACCCTCATCTTCCAGGACAGCCCACAGACAGCCATCTACTTCTGCGCAGCGAGACGCGGACCTGTCTGGGCAGGTTGCCACAGACGCCCGTGACAGAGACCCCCCGACAGGCCTTAGCACTCCTTATGCCAAGAGGACTGGAGGATTCTATCAACACATGGGCAAGAAGACAGCAAGCTGACAAACCAGAGACCAACCCACCCCAGCACATCCACCTCCACAGAAAGCAGGCAGAGGCAGACCGAGGGACAGACCACACTGTTCTTGGAATCAGGAACAATCAGAACACGAATCTCTCTCTCACTGGGTACACTTCGAGATTCCAATCCTCAACCACAAGCCGTTCTCACCTATTACCCAGACCCTCATGGACCATTCCGAGGCCAGTACAGGTCATGAAAGAGAGGATCCAGTGCTGCTGCCCACCTCCAGGCCCAGCTGAATCTGCGTCCACCACATTCCAATGTTGCTCCTCCACCCAGCGATGTCACACCCTTCAAGCTTTCAGCACCACTCAACCTAACAAGCTACGGCTACGCAGGAGTCAGCAGCACAGCAGCCCTTCCAGTCCACGCACGTTCTCGATGCCATGGCCACATCCCACGCCTTCCAGACACCGTGCCCACAACCGACGCCACATGGCACCTGACGCACGATGTCACGAGTCACCCAAGCACACGAGCGCAACAACGACCACATCCACCTAAGACACCCACAGAATACGACGTTTCCGCACACACAGACACTACCTCGCCCAGCTGCACACCAGACACCCCAACACCTCTTCCTCCACCACACGCAAGCCAGCCTCAACAATCTGTCATCAGTCTGTGCCGACATCCCAGGGTCCCGGATGAAGGGTGCTCTCAACTTTCAACTGGGCTGAGCCGCTTCTGAGAGCTTCTGAACAAGACACCGTCTTTGCCTCTCGGCAGGCCCCATGGTGCATCAGACCGCACTCCATCCACTTGCCACCTCACATTCACTGTCCTTTACAACCTGAGACCATGACATGCCTCAGAGATGACTGAGAACATTGCAGAGAACTGAGTTGATTACCTATTGATTTATCTTTTCTTGGACAACTATTTCCTGCTTTCCTTTTTGCTTTTTAAATAAAGTCTCCTACACTTTACTTTAACTTTATTAAATTAAATTATCTTTGTTCACACACTTGGCATTTCTTTACTTTAAATAAAGTTTGGTGGAAACTTTAAGAAATGGTTAAGCCTTTGCATGCTGTGGGATGGCAGCGGATACCAGTGGAGTGGTAGATAGCTGTGGGATGGGTAATAGCTGTGGGATGGGTAATAGATTGGATAGAATAGCCTCAAGTGCCAGCATAGTGGGACTGTATTCCACCCTCCACGTGCCGAACTTATGCACCTTATTATCAATAAGAATTTAATCATTGATCAACATTTCAACATAAACACAACTCTTTATAAGCCCTGTTCATGTAGGCGCCACTCACAACATGAGCACAACTCTCGAGTTTTTGCCACAATGCCGGCTCAAGGCAGCATCCATATAACACTCTATCATCCTGTCTTGCCACTGCCACTTGCTCCAGATTGGGAGATTGCACCAGTGTTTCAGGAGGTCCTGTGCTCTCTTCCCTCCATTGGGCTCTGTTGGGGCTGGTAACATCCACAGGTTTAGATTCAGTTACTCTTGGCCGTCCATTCACACAGGCTATATGTCCCCAATTCCCTTGATGACAAGTCCAACAATGCCTGATTCTGCAACACTGAGGTAGAGGGTGGACATGAGATTGGCAGGATGCAGCAAGCTTTCCTACGAGCTCCTCACGTCTGTGGGTGATGCTGCACATGGTGGTGAGAAGTTACGCTGGAACTTGGCCAGATGCCAAAGGCTTCTCCACAACCGTCTGCCTGGACAGCGTAAGTTAACACTCTCTCATTCATGGGTGAAGGCATCTGGAAGGTGTAGGGGCTTCGATGAGTTTACGGTTCTGAGGGAGTAGTGCATCGAATCCCCATGATGAAGTAGTGGCACATTCTTGTGTTCATTGGGTAGGGGTCGGATCTGGAAAGCCCAATGATTGAGGTTTGTGTTCCAGCTCTCCTTGAGGTCACTGCATTTGTATACCTGGAGGCATCTGCAAAGCGACCCGTTGCTGAAGACGATTACAATGAACTTATTGTCAGCCATGCCATACGGGAAGAGATGTATACTTGAAGAGCCTTGTAGTGAAAATGTGGACCTGAGTGACTGGAAGCTTTGCAGGCCACGTGCTTGCCATCTACTGGCTCCAAGGTGTGGGGAAGTTTCACCTCTGATAACCACTATTCCGCAACTTTTCCTCCACCTTCTTACAGTGGCTGGACACTGAGGAGCTCCTCTATGTATTTCTTTCAATGGTGGCTGCACACTTACTATCTGACCACTTTCTGATGGGTTGTGTGGCACCTCCAGGCGTACGATGTTTCTGTATGGGTTTCCGGAGGCCAGGTGGCGAGAGTCAGTGCACCCTTCAACCACGGTCAGGCTGGCGACGGATAGTTGAGGTTCCCTTGGTCAAGCCTTCGCGTCTCAGAATCCAACTTCAATCAAACATGGCTTGGCCAGCATCCTCATGAGTTCTGGAAGCACGATGCTTCGTTCCTCACTCCACATCAGTCTTAGTATACCAGTCCAAACTCCATCTTATCCCACTCCATCGTCCGGACCAGACACTTCTTGGCCGCCTCCTTTCTTCCATAGAAAAGGTGAAAGAGCCTGAAGAGTTGGGTTTGTTTGAATGATGGCAAGCTACTAAAAGAGTGTGGATGATGCCATGGTGGAGAAGAATGGATGCTGTGGAATGAGCAAGAGAAGGCTGAGAGGTGTGCAACCCCATTCTGCTGGACCTGAAAGTGAGATCGCAGGTGGTTTCCTCCCCCTTTTTACGAAATATCAGATTTCCACTAGGTGCTTTCTGCACCTCAGACATCTCTTCAAGATTCATACTTGAAATATCCAAGATACCATCCTATACGAACATTTTTTCCGTTTAATCTTTATATACGACTGCAACACTTCATCCTTTCTAAGTCTGTGCCTACCAACAGCTGGTTATTTCCGAGTCCTATTTGCTCCTCTGTGTCATTTTCGCTGAGCGGATTTGATTGCTGCGGGATGCACATGGATGCCTAGCGGATATAGCGGTAGCGTTGATGATGACAGGATGTATAACGGATGTTCCCCGTATGGTGGCGAAATGTAGAACGACGTGGTTTGGACTACTTCTAATCCACTCAAAGTTTGTGTGCCGCTCAAAATTTTGAGCCGGATTGAATACAGTAAAAGCGGATGCGCTGGACGGATAGGAGAGTATGAAAAACGTATGCAGTGAGTAAGAACGGATGCATCGCATATAGTTCCAATGGATGGCAAGCGTTTCTCTTCGTTTTACATCCTCTTTGCATCCATTGGTGCAGTGTGACATGGGCTTTACTCATTGAAAAGAATTCTGAATCTGATTCCACAACTCAGCCTCCCCCATAAAACCATGATTGCTTGTTTTAACCATAGTTGATCTTCATAGCTTTGCTGAATTTCTGATCCTTAGATGTGTGGTCTTGGAAGCAGTGTTTTGGAAAAGTAATATTTATTCTGAATAGCTTAAGATTAATGGTCGAAGAGCATAGTATATTAAATCACAGGGCTTGGAAGGGACCCCAGAGATCTTCTGGTCAAACCCGCTTGCTCAAGGCAGGAGCCCCATACCATCCCAGTCAAATGGTTGCCCAGTCTATTTTTGAAAACTTCCAGTGATGGGGCACTTGCAACTCTGGGAGGGGAGCTATTCCATTGATTAATTGCTCCAACTGTTAGAACATTTCTCCTTACTTTTTGTTTGTTCTCTCTTTACCAATCATCCATACCTTATTTATTGTCCAGCCCTCTTGTGTTTTGGAGAATAAGTCAATCTCCTCTTCTCTATGACAGTTTGAATAGAACAGAACAGAACAGAACACAATGGAACAGAATTCCTTATTGATCAAGTGTGATTGGACACACAAGGAATTTGTCTCGGTGCATAAGGTCTCAGTGTACCTACAAGCAACACATGATAAATCAAACACTGGAAATAGTTTTGCAACAGTGGTGAATATCTGTAGCTTGGGTATAGGATGAGGGTGAAGGTACATTCTCTGAGCTTGTGGGTTGGTTTCTTAATGTTTCATTACCAGGCTAGGTAACATCTTCAGCAGAGTTTAGGAGATGTCAGTGTCAGTGTTCTTCTGTTTATAAAGGGCTTCAGGTGTGGGTGTGTCAAGTAAGGGTTTTGTGATGGGTCAGCTATGAGTTATCAGTGAGTCTTGCAACAGGTCTTGTGATAAGGAGATTATAACCTGCTATACTCATGAGTTCATCGAAGCCTGGCACTCCACAGGCAATTCCATCAACAGACACATTGACCTACAACCAGCCTACAAACCCCTCAGAATCCAAATCAACCACACAACAACCAGAGACAGCACTGGCCCACAACCAACTCATGCAACCCTTCTATCACTGGTTCACCTCCCAATGCAGAGGTGGTATTCAACAGGTTCTGACCAGTTCTGAAGAACTGGTAGTAGAAATTTTGGGTAGTTTGAAGACCCGGCAAATACCACCTCTTACTGGAGATTTTACAATATCCTTCCCCTGCCAAACCCACAGAACCGGTAGTAAAATAAATTGAATCCCACCACTGTTCCAATGACCCTGAACTGACGTAATTTCCTTATCACAAGACCTTTCACAAGACTCACTGATGACTTATAGCTGGCCCATCACAAGACTGTCACTTGACACACCCATGCCTGAAGCCCTTATAAACAGAAGAATATTGACACTCCCTAAATTATGTTGAAGATATTACCTAGCCTGGTAATGAAATATGTAGAAGCGCGGGAAAAAGAGACTCGAGATCAGCGTAACTTCAGCTTTTTATTGAAAGGTATAGATCTGTGCTGGACCTGCAAGCCGCAGCAGCCCTTCTTATAGAGCTTGCCAGCAACTCACATCCAATGGCAGCTCTCTGAATCTCCCGCGATCGGCATGGCCAATCCCGGTTGATTCTTTACTGACCAATTGCTGTCGTTCTTCCATCCAATCACAGAGCAGTCCGTCTTGACCAATCAGGTGAAGGTATTCCAAGAATGCTAATATGGAACACCCCTCCCCTCTTGGTTTGGTCCATCCTACATGATGTAGTCGCGTAGATAGGCGGGGCTTTTAACCTGCCTACTTGTCCTGCGCAGCTCAGTTGTTGCGTTGTCTTCAGCTGGTTCGGATGGAATCTTTGCCACTCCTGCCCTTCTGTATGGAACCACCTGGAAGGGTGAGTCAGGCCTTTCGCTGCAACTCCCACCCGGTCTACTGGGC
>BHFT01032506.1:8983-73817 GCA_004320025.1 Laticauda laticaudata | reverse complement strand
ATAGCATTTTCCAACGGATGGCAAGCTTTTTTTAACGTTTTACATCCTCTTTGCATCCATAAGTGCAGTGGGACAGGACCTTAATGTGCCTATTGTCCCTGTCGGAGGTTAGGGTTTTCTTGTTTGTTTGTTTGCTTGTTTGAATTTATAATTTTTGTTAAACAAACAAACAAATGAATGAATGAATGAATAAACAAACAAACAAATATATAATTTTCGAGGAGAAAAGAGATGCCATAATGTAACCCAGTAAGGATCTCCCCAAACTTTCTCAAGCCTGCCTGCCTGCCTCCCTCCCTCCCTCCCTTCTTTTTTGGGCCACTTATTTGAACCTCTGGAGAAACAATATATTTTCCCTATTGGCAACTGCATCTCATTTCCCTGTTTCTCTGCTCTTAATACAGATGGGGCTGAAATGTTGTTATTATTGATATTCCTGATTAAAAACGGTCTGTGGGACTTTCCTAAGCCCAGTTTGCGCCACATACATAAATGAATACCGGTGCATGAAGGTACTTGCTCACATCTGTGTCTTGTCTCTCACATGCTCTTGAAGATTTATTCCTTCCAAGGAAGGCATAAAACGACTGTGCACTGTCAAAGGCATGGTGGATCTAGTCTGGTATTTGCTGCAATTGACAATGGAGCTCCAGGTCAGAGACTGAGAAATGTTTAGCGTAAATCCTTGAGACACCCATATATATATATATAAAGCATGTGCTTTGCCAGTCAGCTGTGGTTAAATAGGCACAGCAGCAGATGCATTTGTAAAGAAGCCTCTATATAAGCACACATTTTAAAAAACACAACCACTCGTAATTCCTCTTCCTTACCTGACTACAGGATGGGATTTGCCTTAGAGAGCCTTTGCTCCTTCCTCCACATCCTTTAGCCTTCAACAAATGCATTGAAGACTCTAAATTAGTAGTTACAGCCACTGAAATCAGACAGGAAACACACTGGGGTTGGTGGCTGAAGTTCAGACAGGCAGGAAATGGGCGGGTGGAGAGAGACAGAGAGAGAGGGAGGGAGGGAAGGAGGAAGGGAGAGGGTGGGGGAGAGGGACAGAGGGACTCTGACTGACTGACTATAGGCACCATTTCAGGGTCTTGATGATTAATGGCCAAAATTGCAGTCAGCCAAAGCTACTTCAGGAAATAACAGCACATACTGAAACCACTAGCAGCAGGCATTCTCTCTCTTATGATGTACAGTATTTGTTCCTGGGTTGGCACATCTCCATGTACAAAGTCACACACATTCACATATCGTTTGATGCTACCCAACAAGTACAGTTTGATTCTTTGCCTACAGATTTGTCAGATTTGTTTCTCGTGCCACTTTCCCTCCTTGCATCAAAGACTATAAGAGGGTGAGGGATCTCCAGCAGATGTCTTGGAACCTAAGCAAACACTCCCTTCCCTGCTATGGAAAGATAAAGTTGTACTGGTTACAATATTTTGTTTACAACAACGAGAGGCTACTGCAATCTCCCTGAACACACATTGGGTGGGCCATAGTGGCTGATTTCCTTCTAAATTTATCATGTTCTTCTGTGTTCTCTGAACTCTGTCCAGTTTATATGCATCAGTCCAAAACTCCAGACTGGACATAGTCCTTAAAAATAAGCTGAGCCTGAATGGTTATTTGAGAATTATTGATGTCTGATGTCTAGGCTGGAGATAGGCCTTCACTTGACTGTAGTCTTTGAGAGGGAATTTCCCATTGGGAAGAGACATCCTCCCATTGGAGCATCTTTGCTTTCCACGCACAATTCCAGTTATAATTCCATGAATCTTCAAGTTGGGCTTCATTGAACAGGCTGCCCTCCCAGACTGTTGTCATTCATATGAGTTTTCATGTATCTAAATTAGGGGTTCCTAAACATTTTGCCATCATACTTCCCTTTAGTGTAATCTTAATATACATGCCTCCCCTAAAAATCCAAAAGCCTAAATGAACAATGAAAACAATATAATGGGAAATGTGGATTTATTGTACTATAGTAATGTACAACTAAAAGATTCTTCATCCCTCCCCTGAACTCAATCTGTAACACCTCTCTGAGGGCAATATACCTCATGGTTTTGGAAACCGTGCTTTAAGTACTAATTCAGCACTTAATAGGAGGCAGTGAATGTGATATTTGTGCAAGATTCTATATGCCCAAACTATCCTTCTAATTCAGGGGCCTCGAGCTGTTCAGAAGTGGGCTGCCTGAAGCAGTGGGCAAGCATGCACCTGTACAAGCAGCGGGCAAACGCATGTTCACACGCTTCATTTATGTGAGCGGCCAGTGCGTATTCTCACCACTCACACAAATGGAGTTGTGCACATGTATACACTTGCCCGCTGCTCACACAGAGCCATCCCGTCTCTCTACCCCCCAGTCTGGAAAGGTTGGGAAATGCTGGTCTAATTTATAATAAATTAATGCCTTGTCTTTTTAGGCAAAATCCATCCTTGAAATCTTTAAATTTAAAATAAGATTAGGCATAATCAAGCATAAATAGTGGTTATAAAAATATAGAAACAGAAAAACCAACAAGGAGGAAGAGGATGAGATCAGTTTTAGCCAAAATATTACAATTTTCAGTGTGCTTATAAACTCAGGTTCTCATTCCTGAGAGTTGCAGGAATTCCTGAGAGTTCTCAGGTTCTCATTCTTGAGAGAGTTGCAATTATTTGAATTGCCACAATCAAATGGATGAAATGGCAGTGTGAACCTATGAACCTGAAGACCCCTGAGGAGAAAGAAAGAGGAGAAAATTATACTGGGTAACTGGCAGCATTCAAGGAAAGAAAAGGCATGGATGTGACTCCACTGAAAGATTCCAAGTTAATATCTGGGGCAGCTCTATGCTTACATGTCAAGAAGGCCATCGTTGCATTTTTTTTCTTTATTTGTGGGCTGCCCAGAGTGGTCCAGGAGTCAGATGGCTTCAAAACTGGACAGATAAATAAAACCTTTAAACACTATTTGAAAATATAAAGAGACAATCCTCTGTTAGCTGGAAATCCTAGAAATTGTTATCCCATTAGGTTGAGAACAGGTAGTTGGAAAGATAGACTTTCAAAAGTGCCACAGTTTGACTTTGAACACAGTAAGTCACATCAGAAAATATCTGGAGTAATAATATTTTGGAGTCAATTTTTATTTTTATTTATTTTTGCAGGTGGGTGCGTGAATTTCTCAATGATGAAAACAAAGGCCTAGATGTGCTGGTGGACTACCTCTCATTTGCTCAATGCGCAGTGATGTAAGTAACTGTGTTATTGTCAAGATGCCCTGGCTCTTTTTCCTTCTTCACAATATCCCCTATGTATGTAGATATTTCATGTTGGTATCATATACATTCTTAACAGTGCCAGTTATAAGAAGACATCATGAGGTTTGCATACCAAATAGATTGTGATTTTTTGGAAGCCTAATTTTATATGTGGGACCCTTAATCTCATTCAGATTCCCAGACGGAGAAGAATTTACATGTTGCTTTCAGCATTTTCCATGCCAGACTTTCTGCTCATTATGGAAGTCTCCCTAACTGGCACTTGCAGATAGTAGTTTGTATTAGAGGTACTTCCGTGAAAAAATTTGCTGGCTGTGTGGCATGTATGTCTTGGTAGACTAACAACATAAATAAAAATGACAGGTACAAATACTTGACAGTTGGCTAATTGTCGAGCATTTCATTAGTTTATTAATCACATTATAATTAACATGTTCCACTTTTCTGAACTGAAACTGAAAATGCAGCAAGTGAAATATATTGTCTACTTTTCTTTTTGTTCCTTCAAAAAAAGAGATCTGAAGTTCTATTAATGCTTGATCCATACAGGATGTCATAGACTAGGGATGGCAGCTTGAAGATATAGAAGAATATGTGGCTCTGAGGCTTAATTTCAAAACTTATGTAAATTTTTTCTTCCCTGCTGTCTGCTGCTTGGTTGAGAGACAAGAGAGTATCAGAAAGATGGTTTAAAAAGGGGGTTGGGTTGATGTTGTGCCGTTATAATAATAAACTGCATATTGCTTTGATTGCACTGTTCATGAAGCTTCCAACAGATGGCCTAAATTGGTCCCCAGAGTCCTCAAAAATTAGTTGGAAAGCCAATAGAATTCCATTTTGAAATAATATTTAGGTACCCTAACAGAAACATGAAAAGAAAGACCAAAGGATATCAAAACAAAGGAAAAAAATTTCTGGCAATTGTTTTGAGGAACACTTCAGAGACTTAACTGGCTCTGTTCTTGCTTCGGTTGGGACACTTCTACCTTGAATTTGCCTAAATGTCCTTGCTAGTTAAGTCCCAAGGGCTGAACAGACAAGGGAGCTCAAGGTATGTACATGTAGTATATCTCTTTTATCAGGAATGGTGGGGGATGAGGTTATCTGCAAAGATGCTATTTTCTATCCTAAGCTAGTTCTGACTGGAAGGTGAATTTTCTTGAAGTTGTCTCCTTATCCTCATAAATTCTTATCTTGATCTTTCTGCCTTGGCAGTTTGTGTCATTTTTTTTTTCAAATTATCCCACTCTCAGGAAGCAGGGATCTTGGAGTGAATTATTTTAAACAACAAAAAAATTATTTTTTTTCAGAGATTGACTGTTTTTCTTCCAATTGTCCAGTATCTTCATTTTTAAAATCAGTGATCTAGCCAAAACATAAAAATGTAGGTATCTGAAACTTGCATTCTCACCTCTTCCGTTCTTGAAGTGTAAAAGAATTGAGCAGTTCTAATTGAACACACCATTGTGCAAAATAGCTTATATTTGGATTTGAACTGTACTACAAAAATGTGATTTAAGGGGATTATTGAACTTCATCAAAATATAAGGATTTACCAGAGCTGCTCTATGAGAATGCACTAAGGTAGGAATGCTGTGACTGAAAAAAGGTAGAAATCTAGAAAGGATTTGTAGATCTTAACACTCAGAAATAGTCTGAGACAAGAGGATTTTTCATATAGCTTCATCCCAGGTTGTTTAGAACTCCAAAGTTCCTTTTTCAACCTTTTAAAGAGACTAGGAGCCACTATCAGTTTAACACTGTTCACAAATTTAAAGAACACCATAAAAATGCATTACGAAAAAGCATCCTATTGGGAAAACTATTCCTCCTTTAACAAGGAACTTCCTTCAGCTGCTCCAGAAATCTATTATAAAATAGTAACTCCGTCCAGAAGTCAGCACAAAGGGAACCAGCTGTTCCCAAGATACATGCCTGAAATCAAACTATTTAGCCGTATCCTAATGCAAACACTATAGTCTATGAAGGACAACTGAACTGCAGGTCAAATAGTACAAGGTGATGCCAGAAAAGACTGTATTTAATACAAATTCAACCCACAGGGTGGGGAATATACTGTAGCTTCTGTACTGGCGTAACCATACTGTAAAATTGCCCTGGGAATTTTTGTGTGCAGCAGTGATTTCTGTATGCTGAGTTTTTACCCACAGAGAGGACAATCAAATTCCCACCTTGTCATGTTCCATGTTGCTGACTTGTGGCTTGCAGAAATATCCATCCTTTTGGGAAATCCAGAGCTTTTGACCCCTTTGTGCCAGCTTTTGCCCTAAAGCTTCCCTGTGTGTATGGTGTATGTTCCCTGTCTGCCCTCCAGGTTTGATTTTGAGGGTCTGGAAAATAGCGAGGATGGAGCGCTAGAGAAGCTGAAATCTTGGAGCAGGTCCATAGAGGATCTGCATCACCCCAGCACCCTGTCTGCTCCCTACGCCAACAGCCTTGCTCGCTCTGCGCGCCAGTCTGCTCTCCGGTATGTACCTCTGCCTTGCCGTGCAGCCTCCAGTATGTATCCTGTTCAGCGGTGCTACTCATACAGTAATAAACCTGCCCTGCTTTCTGCCCTCCAGGAGATGCCGTGTGCTGATTTCTTCTTCTCATTCCCACTCTTCCCCCTTGATGTTCCTCTGTGGGTAGCTGGCCAGGTCTCCTCTCTGCTCCAGGCCTTGTCCTTTGCCCTGCTCTGTTTGCCTGTCTTTGCTGGGTCTCCTGTTCTCTCTCTTTTTCCCCCCTGTCCTTATGATCTTGGTAAGTATTCTTGAATTGGGTGCTATATCGCAGCATACCGTGATGTACATCACAGGCCAGGTACTGGCCTGTGTGCATGCAGATATATGTGGGCATGTGAACAAGAGCTGTAGTGGCATTCAATTTTTCTTTACTACAGATTCTGTGGGCATGGCTTAGTGGGTGTGGCAGGGGAAGGATACTGCAAAATCCTCATTCCCTCTCCACCCCACTAACCTGCTTTCCAGCTCCAATCTCCTGGGCAGGGCAACAAAAGAAGACCCAGCCAATCAGCTGGGACTCAGGAGGCAGAGAATAGATGGGGGTGGGGCCAGTCAAAGGTGGCATTTGCTGGTTCTCCAAACTACTCAAAATTTCCCACTACTGGTTCTCCAGAACTGGTCAGAACCTGCTGAATACCATCTCTGGACAAGAGTCCCTGTAGTCCATGGCTTTTGGTTCGAAGGCAAGTGGGTGGTTTAGGAGACACATATGGATTGAGAGACAGGTTTATTCTGCGCCTGAAAAGCTAACTTGCTCAGACTAAAAAAGGCCAAAGAAAATCAGCTGCTTTTAAAAGATTGAGCCCTCAGGGAGTTTATTCTTGCTCAAAGGGGCAGCTAAAAAAACACAGCCATCTGCTGTGATGGCATTGGTACCTTCAGAGAGAAAGTCAATGAGTAAAGTGTTGCTGCAATGATGATAATATGCAGGGTATGGAAATAGATTCCGTCCAAAAATTTTAGTCTTCAACTCTCATCTGTCCCAACCAGCATGATGAGCAAGGGATTGTGGGACCATAATTCAAAGTGTATAGTAGGCTTTAGAATGCTGTATTGGATAATAACCATATTAGCTCTGAAAAGTCCAGTGTCTTCCTGCATCTCATTCAAGGCTATAGTTTGGATCATCACAAGAAGGGAAAGGAATAGAACTGAATATTTGAGGAGAAAAAATAAACTTTATCATGATAACTTCTGCAGATATCTTCTCTTAGCTGAACATTCTTTTCTAGGGATGACATCTGAGAAGCGTTCACCTCTAGTTTCTCTCTGCCGCTCAGATGTTGGGAACTAGCTAGTTTCTCTATTCCTTGTGGAAGATATTATTTTCTTCCAATTTTTTGATTATTTTCCATCAAGAAAAATCTAATTTTCTGTCCTGGTTTTTTTAAAAAACATTTTAATTGCTTTGCTTAAGTGTCTTGGTTTGGGTTTTCCTGATTTGGGCTGATAAAAAACAACACATGCCTTCAATTTGCTAAAGTAACTTTTTGAGGTTTTTTAAGGATTTTTTTCTAACAGAAACAAATAATAATAGATAATAATAATTAATAATAATGAAATAAAACATGGGGGAAATCCCTTGAATGGTTTGAAGTTGCTTCCCAGGAAAAATATATTTTTCCTGCCATTTATTTAATTTCCTTCATGCACCAAACCTCTCTGTCTACCAAGATCTATAAAATAAGAAAAGAGGGAATAGCTGCAGGATGCCTTCTGACTGGCAATTCTAGGAGCTTTCTGTCTTTAGAACAGCTGCTATCAGATTGCAAGGAAGGTATTGGGGCCACTCAGACTTTTCTGTTTCCAAAGGAAAACATACATCTTGGGCAAATCTCAACAGAAGCTGGTGATTCTAATTTCAGTGTTCCTTCTTAGTTGTGGCTGTGACCTCATCCTTGGCAAGTGACAGCATTTTCTGGAGAGGTTACTGCTCCTTGCTAAATGTAGGGTTCTCTTTTCTTTGCCAGATACACCACCCTTCCCAGCAGAAAAGCTCTGAAGAACTCACGGCTGGTGAGCCAGAAAGACGATGTGCACGTGTGCATCTTGTGTTTACGAGCCATCATGAACTATCAGGTATTGGCTGGCCTGAACCTTAGGAGGGCTGGCTTTGAGCTGGGATAGGGGTTTTGGGGTGCTTGGCTGTGGTGAATTTGTAAGAAAATTGGATTCTTAGAATCAATGGTTTTAAATTTGCGCATGCATTTTATTACATTTATAATTTTTTAATTCCATTTATAATTTGGCTTTGCCTCAGGAGAACTTTTGGCTCAAACACCTGAGAGATTTTTTGGGGCCAGGGAGAGAAAATAGGGTGAAAAAGTCAGTCTTATTGTAACTTCTGCTGGCACAGCACCTCCTGCTGGTCATTTTTTCTTCTTCCCAAGCTTCCCCCCCCCCCCCCTTAACCTCAGTTGGTNCAAGCCCCCCCCCCCCCTCCTTAACCTCAGTTGGTTTTGGCTCTCCAAGCAATGTAGCATCCTCTAATGTCAGTACCAGTAAAGAATTTCACTTAACTGTGCCTTAAAAGTTCCATTCTGTCTAAAGAATTTACTTGAAAATGGAGTGTCAGAAGATGGGGGGACACCACCACTAAATAGTGTATTTCCAAAGAGATAGCTGGGGTGGTGAGTTGATATGACTACCTCTTTGTTTAATATCCTTTTCTTTTTCTTTTACTTCTCCTTCCCTATTATCCATGTATTCTGTTTGATAACCTGTATCTATCTAACTACGCACCAGGTTTGTGTGTCACAAAGCTATGCTATATGTGACATTTTAAAGACTTAATAATTTGTTTATTTGTTTGAAATGTCTTTCAAAAAAATGTATATATATAGAGAGAGGTCTGGCTACTCATTGTGACATCCCCTTTCAAGATAATTAGCTTAATGCAGAGTACAGAAATATATTAATTTAAAGAAAGCCAATAACAACAACAACAACAACAACAATAATAATAATAATAATAGTAGTAGTAGTAGTAGTAGTAGTAGTAATAGTGGTAGTAGTAGTAGTTGTTGTTGTTCACTGGAAACTGCCAAAAGTTTGGATTTGAGTATAGTAACAACTACTGGGAACATCAAGTTGAGAAGATTCTGGAGAATGAAAAATTCAAGATCTTGTGGGACTTCAGAATTCAGACTGACAGGCACTTGGCCCACAACACACCTGATATAACAATAGTTGAAAAGAAAAAGGGTTGATTCATTGACATTGCAATACCTGGTGATGCACGAATTGAAGACACGCAGCAGGAAAAAAAATCACAAAGTATCGGGACTTACAAATTGAAGTTGAGCAACTTTGGAAAAAGAAATGGTGTGTTATCCCAATTGTAATTGGAGCCCTTGGAGCAGTACCTAAAGGGCTACCTCGCTGTTTGGAGATCTTGAATTTATCAGACTTGAATACCCTGATTCTACAAAAAACCACCCTATTTGGAACAGCTTTTATCCTCTGATGCTACCTTAACAGTCCCTAGGTCTTCGTTAGGACTTGAGCTGTTGAACTACCACCCACCCCCAAAGGCTGTGAATCTCACTAAATAATAATAATAATAATAATAATAATAATAATAATAATAATAATAATAATAATAATATCACGAGGGGCAAAAAAGGAAACTGTTTATATCTACTTTAAATAAATACCTTTCTCTGTATTTCTCCATAACTTTTTATCATTACAAACCATTCTTGTTTCCAACTTCTCTCTTTTTTTTCTCACTTCTCTCTTTCATTAATCACCTCTCTATACAGTATGTGTCTATAGAGATTCTCAGTCATCCAGGTCCTGGCTGTCCCAGAGGTGATTTTTCAAAAGGCAACTGGACCTCTTGTTTTTCCTTGAAGATGTCAGAATTGAAGAATTGAGAGGCGAAACTTCTTCAAGGAAAAACAAAGTCCAGTTATCTGTTGAAAAAGAATCTTTGGGTCTCTAGATATGTATGTTCCATCTTAAATAAGGCTATCTGTTTAGTTGAGTGTTTCTTATAACTTCTAATATTTATATAAATTCCTTTCCCTTCCAGTATGGATTCAATTTGGTCATGTCACATCCTCACGCTGTTAATGAGATTGCTCTCAGTTTGAACAATAAAAACCCCAGGTAAGACAACTTTATACTCAATGAGCCTCATGAAAATGAAGATTGTTGTTTAATGGTATACTAAGGCTTATATGGTGCGGTTTACATGGCCTATATTAATGTTGAAAAACGAGACCAATTTCAAGATTATATCATTAATTTTGTGTTTCCAATATCATGAGAATCATGGAAATACAAGTTTTCTGATAAGTTTAGAAATCACGGTCTTCCAAACTCTACCAGAAGTGCAGTCTTTGTAAAAAGGCAATAGGCATTTTCTGAACGAGTTGAAAGTGACTTAGAAGTGTTGTGTCCCATGGTATGAGGCCAAACAAACTTTTCTTTTGACTTACTATCCCAGCTAATCAGGCAGAGTGAGCAGGTTTGTGAAATATCACAATCATTTGTAATACCTTTATAGCAAGAGTAACAGTACAACAAATTTTCTCCTGTCAGCAGTGGTGCATTTTTCAAACTGCCTTAAACTCTGAAAAAAAACTAAACAATATTGAAATTGTGGCCTATCTCCAGCTAGTAAATCTGATTTCAAACACATGTTAATTTGTAAAGCAAATGTATGTTTGTTTTGCAGTATGTCAGTATTGTTTGGTCTTTCTGAAAGCTTTGTATACAGCCAGAAATACTGCCTGGCTGTGTTGTTAATGTAAATTCATCAGTTACCTAAACTCTCCAGTAAAGTTACTTGATCGTATCTTTTAAGTTCAGCAGTATTCCTTAACACTTGGCATTAAATGATGGTTGGATGCACATCTGGAGAACAGCAGGCATGTGAGCAAGTCATGTCTTTGGCATCTTTTGATATATTCTATAAAATAATATTTGTGAAGATAACCATCACTAGAGTTTCTCTACAGCTTAGGGTCTTTTTTTCTTTTCTTTCTGCACAGATGACACAATTTTGTGTCTTGTAATTAATTCTTCTCTTGATTCTTAGAAATTAAAACGTGGTATAGGAGTGGTCTATTTGCTGGGACCCAAACACTTGCACCCATCCCATTAGATCTGGTAGGACACATAGTTCCTGCCACTTAAGGAATGTCATCTCGGCTGCAGGGGTCTCCAACCTTGGCCACTTTAAGCCTGGTGGACTTCAACTCCCAGAATTCCCCAGCCAGCAAAGCCAAGGTTGGAGACCCCTGATCTAGGGGACCCAGGAAATGAGCTTTTTCTGTCATGGCACCCACCCTTTGGAACATCCTCCTCCCAGAGATTAGATGGCCCTGACTCTGCCAGCTTTTCACAAGGGCCTGAAGTCATGACTGTATGCCCAGGCATGGGGGTCAGTTTGTCAGAGTCCATGTGATGTGGTTATTTTAATTGCTGTTTATTGGTTTTTGCCTTGGTTAACAATTACTTATTTTATTTTGTTGTTGATTTTATTTTCTAACTGTTCTTAATCACCCAAAGTCACTACAGTGTGATGGGCAGCCATATACATTGAAAAAAATAAAATAAGCAGAATCATTTGGTGGGATCTGGTTTTTAAAATCATCTGGTGGGATCTGGTGTTTCCATTCATTAATCTAAAATCACATTCTCCTGATTTGGGAGACCACTAATAATCAGTAAGTAATTCTGCACTTCATTCCACCAAAGTTGGGGTGTATGGTTTCCTAATAAAAGAAATATATCTGAACTAATCCACTGGATTCCATCAAATACACCAGAGTAGTCTTCCTTGTAAAAAAAGTCAGACTTCTAGTATCTATAGCAAAGTATTTTCTACTCTGTCTGGAATTGGCTTCCCCAGCTTTCAAAAAGAATTATTTCTTATCTCAGATAGGTAATGAACTGAATATGTGTAGGATATGATTTTTCTTTGCACTGTAAAACATGTGCTGAACTTCAGTTTGTAGATCGAGTATATTCTATGATGCTTATAGGATTGTGGCTTCAGTGTTTACAAAACCTCCTAGGCTTTCCTTGAGATATTGGGGAAAATGCTTAATTCATTGATGGAACGTGTACTTTACATATAAAAAGACCTCTCTATGAGGCTCATGGTTTTGATCTGAAACTTTTAAGGGGAGAGTCAGACCCTCTGCTACGTGGAATAGTGATCAGATTTAGTACATAGTGACATATCTTTTGATTTTAAGGAGCAGTCTCAACAATGACAGAATTGCAAATGGGAAGGGTTTTTTTTAATAGGAACTATTAAATGCTGAGCAACAGCTTTATGTTGCGATATTCCCAGGACCAATAACCAAAGTTGACAAGAAAGGCCTAATTAGTTCCACATTAGGGTTAGTGCTGTGTGTATGATAAGAATAAAAATTCAGATAGTCCTCAACTTACAACAGCTCATTTAGTGACTGTTCAAAGTTACGATGACACTGAAAAAAAAAATATGACCATTTTTCACACTTTCACAATTGCAGCGTTCCCATAGTCATATGATTAAAATTTGGACACTTGGCAACTGATTCATGTTATGACTGTTGAAATGTCCTGAGGTGAGGAGATTACCTTTTCTAATCTTCTTGCAAGCAAAATCAATTGAGAAGTCAGATTCACTTAACAACCATGATACTAACTTAACAAATGCAAGAAATGTAACAACAGTGGCAAAAAAGATCGTAAAATGAGGCAAAATTCACTTAACAAATGTTGGGCTCAAATGTGGTCGTAAGTCAAGAACTATCTGTACTACTCTTTTCAGATGAATCTTCCTTCCTTCCTTCCACCCTCCCCTCCCTCCTTCCCTCCCTCCTCGCTCCCTTCCTTTCTTGTAAATTTTTATTAAAACTTTTACAAATAAAAAAATTAACACAAATTAATAAAGAGTAAAAGTCATTAAGGAAGAAAAAAGAAAAAAAGAAAGAATCAAAAGAAATAGAAAAAAAGAATCTTCCAATTTTATTTGCAGTAATGCTATGTTTACCAAAGAAAACTCACTAATATCTATTATCTTTTGTTGTAACTATCAAAACCACTAATCACAAGTGCATTTTTCTATTTTATGCAAAAAGTCTGTTGGGAGTTTCCATTCAACCATAAATGAGGATATTGTTTTTTCTCTAATCGAAGAGGTTAATGTAGCCATTTTCACAAGTTCCACAATAACCATTTCTCCATTGTGGGCTCTGTAATTTTTTTTTCTAGTTGCTTGTCCATTAGCTTTGTGTTTCTCTTTTGTCTTCTCAGGACAAAAGCCCTGGTATTAGAACTGTTGGCAGCTGTGTGTCTTGTGCGAGGCGGCCATGAGATCATTTTGGCTGCCTTTGAGAACTTCAAGGAGGTGAGGTTGCTTTTATTATCTATCTGAAAATATAGGTTTCAAATTCTGAAGATCCAAAGGATTATGGATTTTGAAGCCCAACACATCTGGAACACTACATTGAGATAGGGTATGCAAATATAAGGAAGCAGATGGAAACAATGGTTAGATGGAAGGACAACCCACAGATAGATGTAAATGGGGAGTGACGAAAACAGAAAAAAAAATGATGTGATGGATAGTGACCTGTTTTATTTTACCAAATGAGAACCCAAGTCAAATCTACTCAAGTTTCTTATATTACTTTGAGCAGAGTTTTTGATCAGTGAAGCCTGCCCCATCTTTTTGGTATTGCCTTGAATCTCAGAGCAGAAATAAGCAGATAACACAAACCTGAATCTCATGATTTGTCCATGCCTGCATGCCACCTTATTTTGCTTATATACTCATATATCTGCTGCTGCTCACTTGCAGTCAAGACTTCTCTGGATAACTTTCTTTAGTGTCTCATTTTCAGAAGTTCAAGTCAGAGACTCTTAGCTCCAGGATCTTTTCATCAGTAGCTTCTCAAAGAGCCTCACATTTTTCGGGGGGGTGTGTGTGTCCTCTTTCTTGTTGTGAATGACTTCTGAAGGATTACATGTAGATCATGTTTTTTATTAGATGTTCCATTTGGCTGTCAATTCTGTCAAAACATTCAGAAGCTTGATCTAATAAATAAAAGGCACAAATGAATAAAGCCTGAAGTGATTAAAGGAAACCCAGCAGGCCCTAACGGTGGCTAACCTGTTCATACCTGTGTTTCTGTGGGGATAATTCAAACACAGTACTTGCTCTCCTGTACCATCTGCTCATAACAGAACTCTCTTTCTCTGGGTATATGACCAGAGAAAGAAATTACTGCATGAAAGTAAGCATTGCACAGCTATGTGGAGGAACACTTATGGAAATGTGTCAGATTCAGTGGAATGAAATGTATTTGGCAGGTTCATGAAATGTGATGTATTTGGCAGGCGGCTCATCAGGGCTGCTACTTGTTTATGATTCGGGTGTGTTTTCTTTTCTTAGGTATGCAAAGAGCAGCATCGCTTTGAGAAACTGATGGAATATTTCCGTAATGAAGATAGCAACATTGACTTCATGGTAGGTAGGAAAAAAAGGTGTTAAGGCCCTGTCCCACTGCACTTACAGATGCAAAGAGGATGTAAAACGTTAAAAAAAGCTTGCCATCCGTTGGGAAAATGCTATGCATCCGTTATGTACTCATTGCTACGTGTTTCATACACTCTATCCGTCGAGCAATCTGTCCACTGCAATTTCACCCCGCGCAAGAAGTTTTAGAGCTGCACAGAACTTTGTGAACAGATGAACTTTCTGCCGTGTACGATGTAAATCCGCGACATATCGAGCAACAAACGTTCTATGTCCGTTTATCATCCGTTAAACGTCCACTGTATCCTCTCTGCATCCTCTGGGCATCCTCGCAACTCACATCCACTGCAGCTGAAAACGGAAAGAGGAGGAAAGAAAAGGTACACGGAATGTCTACACATAGTTAGTAGCACAGAAATAAAAGGATGCGCAGTGAATGGTTTGCATCCGATATAATCCGCGCGGCATCCCGTTTCTTTCCTTTTAGGCGTACGTAATGCATCCGCTTCATCCGCTATGTGTCCGCTTAGAAATTCTTCCCCGGAACCCTTTGAGTTGTCATCCGCTGTCATCCGCTAGGCTTCCTATGAACATCCGTTTAACAACCCCGCTACATACTACCCACGTCCGTTCTTTTCCATTCTTTTCCGTTCTGTTTATACAAATTTTCACCACTTTTTGGAGCAGATGACAACGGATGGAGCCACCCCCGAAATTTTGCTCATCCGCTGTGTCCTTTATGCATATGTTTTGCGTCCGTCGGCCAGTGGGACTGGGCCTTAAGGGAAAAAAGATATGGAAGAACACATTTGCTTTGGAATTGTGTAGGCAAGCTGCTCATTGGGCCCAGTGATGAGACGAAACAATTGACAGATTAGATGCATAGTTTCTGTCTGGATAATCAACAAATTTATAGGTAGTCCTTGACTTACAACCATTCCTTTAGCAACTGATCAAACTTTTGATGAGCCTGCAAAAGTGACTTACAACTGGTCCTCTCACTTACAACCAGGGGTGGAATTCAGTGGAATTCGGTTCAGTGCTCGGTTGCTGGGTGGGTGCGGCCATGGTGGGCATGGCCTACTGGAACTTCCCGGAGGGCTGTTTTTCACCTTCCCCAGGGTCCAGAGGCTTCCCTCGAGCCTCTGGGAGGGCAAAAACAGCCTCCCTTTCCAGAGGCCCTCCGGAAGCCAGAAACAGGCCCATTTATGGACTTCCGAAAGGCCCTTTTTTCGCCCTCCCAGAGCCTCCACACGGACCCTGCTCTTACCTTCATCCAAAACAGGCTGCGTGGAAACTTCTGGGAGGGGAGGACTGGGATGGCGGGGCCAGCCAGCCGGTTCAACTACCAGTTCACCAAACCAGATGTAAATTTAACATCTAGTTCACCCAAACTGGTCTGAACTAACTGAATCCCACCCTTGCTTACAATGTTGCAGTATTTCCATTCATTTGATTGTGATTCTGACAACTGTCATGCATATATAATTGTTGCAGTATCCTACAGTCATGTGATCTTGTGAATTCCCAAGCAAAGTCAGTGGGGAAGGTGGCAGGGAAGCTTGCAAGTTGTGGTCACATGATGTCTCACTTAATGACCACACACCTTAATGATAAATTTTCTGATCCCTAGGGTGGTTGTAAATTGTGGATTAACTGTTTTCCATGGATAATGTAGGACTTCTGCTGTCCCCAACTATGCTTAAGTTGCTATCGCGGATTCACTCATGCAAGAGAGCACAAGTCAACAGTGGAGCATATGCTTGGATTCAGAAAGTCATTGGTCATTTCAGGAAAGATTGGGAAAGGCTTCTATATAAAATTGTAGACAGATAAATCTATCAGCAGGAGTAAGAAGTCTTTATCAACCCAAGGAACAATTTGCTTTAAGGAATTGCTGAAGAATATGGGTTAGATGCTCTCAGTGAATGAAATCTGAAACTTCCTCTTCCCCTTCTCCTTCTCCAGCATAAGATTAATCCATGGTTCTCCTCATGGAGGGAGAGAATCTATGCATGGAAGAATGATGGGACCTAGCTATATTCTATAGCGTGTGCTGCACTTTAAAAATTAAGTTCTCTTCAGTTTTTTTTTTTTTAAATTCTAGAACCTAAAGAAGAGTAAATAATTGAATCCATGTGTCACAATCCATGCCTTTTCTCTCTTTTATAGGTAGCCTGTATGCAATTCATCAACATTGTGGTCCATTCGGTAGAGGACATGAACTTCCGAGTGCACTTACAATATGAGTTCACCAAGCTGGGTTTGGAAGAGTTCTTACAGGTAACATTTTGTCCCATCACAAAGTAAACCTCAAGTGGCATTAAAATTTGACAATATTTAATCTCTTTCCCACAGAGACTGGGCTTGCAGAAAGATAATTAGGCACAACAAAATTAGACCTATCACTTATATTGTGGTTTTTTTTTTCCTGACCCCACAATTTTTATCCATTGTTCAAGACATCTACACAGGAGTGGCTTATTTGAATGTTGTACAATGCTTGCCTAGTTCTAGATGAAGGGCTCTTAATTTTAACTCATATATAGTGGCTTAAATTTATGTGGCAAATGAAAACATGGGAAACAGCTCAAAGCTCATCAAATGTCTGCAAAATAGAGAACTCTCTCTTAAAAAACAAAGCAATTCTTTTGCTAACAGCATTTCTCCATAAAAAAAGATATTTACGTCAGTCTACAAACCTGGTTCTCTGTGTTTAAATAGTTGTGAAATATGAGTTTAGATTCTAGAAGAAGGCAGGTTTCTTTTTTAAAAAAAAATCTAGTAATAATATGTGTCTGTTAACATTTTAATTTTAATTAAAATTAATTAATTGTGGAAAAAGCAACTGCAGATAGTCTCCCAACATGAGCCATGACAACCATAAATGCCATTCTGTTCTATTCTATTCTGTTCTCTTCTCTTCTTTTTCCTATTCCCATTCCTATTCTATTCCTATTCTAGTACACACTGAAGTGCTCTTGCAAGGAAGTCTCAGTCATGGGACCCATTGGTGATAAAATGTCACACATGTTTATTTCTTTATGATAACATTTCTGTTCTACCAATTTCTAATAAGTTATTTTTGTATGAAAATCTAGCATGCTTCCAAAGCATGTCGATATCACAGAAACAAAGCTGACTTATAATCAAACCTTCTTTCCAGGGATCCTTGAAAATTATAGTCCTCCGATGGGATTTAAAGACTACTAACAAAACATCCATCATCTCATCAAATGATCGGATGCAAAATTCTGTAGGGATTAGGATGGGAGTGAAAGGAAATCATGATAAAGTTAACATATAATTGTATTTTAAAAATCTCAAATTTTTCCACAAATGGCTTGATAATTATCATGGAATACTTTAGTGGTTTATTTTTGTATGATACTTTCATTACTTATAGAGCTGTTTCCTGTATCTCCAGTTTGGGCCTCTGAGATGGATGGCTGAAATAGAACTTGTCCATGGGGTGCATCTTTGAGGAAGTCAGGTGTAGCTCAGAGGGGCTCTCTTTTGGCCTTGGTGGGGACTGGTAGCATCCAGGAGAACACTAGGAGCCTCTGGCCTTTAAGACTGTTTCCTTTTCTTCAACAGAAGTCAAGACACACAGAAAGTGAAAAGTTGCAAGTGCAAATTCAGGCCTACCTGGACAATGTGTTTGATGTAGGTGGGTTGCTAGAAGATGCAGAGACCAAGAATGTGGCTTTGGAGAAAGTAGAAGAACTGGAAGAGCACTTATCACATGTAAGTGTACAGACTTTTCTTTAACATGAAAAGTCGTACTGGATGGGCAGATAATCCTGGAACCCATTTTGCCAATGGGGAAAAAGGCGATTTAATGAAATGTCCTTCTCCTTTGTTACTATTTACTCTTAAAGTAAAGAAATATATGTCATCAAATAAGGAAGTTCCATTCAGCTGCTAAACATTTATTTATCCAACCCCTTTTAAGTTAGTGACGAGTTCACCAGCTTTTAGAACGTAGGGATTTTCATTATGAAAAGTCCAATAGTTGATCCACCTACTTAATTCAAGTACAGGTAGTTCTCGACTTACAACAGTTCATTTAGTGACTGTTCGAAGTCATAACATCACTGAAAAAAGTGACGTATGACCATTTTTCACCTTTTCAACCATTGCAGCCTCCCCATGATCATGTGTTCAAAATTCAGATACCTGGCATATTTACAATGGGTTGCAGTGTCTTGGGGGATCATGTCAACACCTTTTGCAACCTTCTGACAAGCAAAGTCAGTGGGGAAGTCAGAGTCACGTCACAACCGTGTGACTGACTTAACAACTGCAGTGATCCACTTACAACTGTGGCAAGAAAGGTCATGAAATGGGGGTAAAGTTAACTTAGCAGCTATCTCACTTAGCAGCAGAATTGTGGTTGTTAAGTCGAGGGCTACTTGTAGGTGAGACAGTGATTTTTCTAGCCCTGCCTGGAGATGCCAGGAATTAAATTAGGGAGTTTTTGCATGTCATGTAAAAGGTCCTGTGAATTCACTTCATTGTCTGAAGTGAATTCACTTCATTCACTCCTGCCTGGGCACGCAAAGGGAAGAAGGTACAGTTAAGCTAAAATGTCTTTTTTAACTATTTCAAAAAACACTAATCATTTGGTTTTTGCTAAAATGCCCCTTGTGACTGTCTCACTACCTCACTGATAAGAGTCTGCCTCACAAGTGAGTTGTTGAACATATCATTATCAAACAATAAAAACAGAGCTGTCTTGACTCAAAGGAAAGACCAATCAGTGATTCCTGTTCTGTGTTATTCAGTTGACAGAAAAGCTGCTGGATCTGGAGAATGAGAACATAATGCGGGTAGCTGAGTTGGAGAAACAGCTGTTACAGCGGGAAAAGGAATTGGAGATTGTCAAGGTAAGTGGATCCAAGAAAGGGAATTGAAGGTGCTCTCCAGAGCATGGAGGTGTGACTGATGGCTTCATCTAGATTTCCCGGAGAAGGTAATTAACAAGGTACTGTGGGGAAAAATAACTTGCTCATCCCCATGGATCTTTCTGGCCAAAGGGGAGAATAATATGCATCATTTTTCATGGGTGTTATCATGAGTTGATCCAATAGGTCAAATGTCTATGGAAACTCTCAGTCATCCATCCATTCCATTTTATGAAAAGGCAAGTGGACTTTTGGTCAGTTTTTTTCCTTTGAAAATGTTTTGCTTCTTGGAAGAGAAGTGAAACATCTTCAAAAGAAAAACCAGAAAATCCAGTTGCCTCTTGAAAAAAGCACCTTTGGGACAACCACGGCCTGGATGACTGAGAATCTCCATAGACATTCCCCACATACTCTTTTCCATATAGATGGATATGTTCTTCTTATGAAGAAAATTACATTATGTAACTCATTCTTATTCTCAGAAATGGTATGGTTGGAGATGCTTGTGATTTTACACTTCAGCGTACAATGACCTTGCAACCTTTCCCAGTCTGTATCTGCCAGCTGGGTTGGATTGCAACACTCAAACCTCCAATCCACCTGGAGATTCTTGAACTGAGGAAGGTCTGATGGGATTGGTCCTTTGTGATTAGGATTGCCTGAGATGTTAAACAGGGAACGTTTTTTAGAGGTAAGTAAAACTCTATTGTATCTCTGTATCTGGGACAGGAGACGTACGAAAGTGCCAGCCACCAAGTTCATACATTGCGCAGAATTATCAAGGAGAAGGAAGAAGCCTTCCGACATCACTATACCTCACATCCAATGGGGAGTGACCACTTGCCTCTGCCACCACCTCCAGAGGCAGAGATCAATTTCTGTGACATCTCTGAGGATGAACTTTGCCTGCCTGTCCTGCCTCCTGTGGAGGCTGCCCCTCCTCCACCCCCTCCTCCACCCCCTCTTCCTCCACCCCCTCCTCCACTACCAGGTAGGCTTCTATTCTAGAGCTAACAAGCCAACATCTTGCCATGAGGGGAGTTGCCTTGTTTTATTTATTTATCCATTGTTTCTTTCCTCATAGATAAGTGTCCACTAGCTCCACCTCTTCCTGGTACATCTCCTTCGGTGATTCTCACAATGGGCTTATCAGGTAGATAGCAATAACACTTAGACTTATACACTGCTTCATAATGCTTTATAGCATTCTCTGGGTGACTTACAGAGTCGGCATATTGTCCTCAAATTTGGGTCCTCATTTTACCAACCTCGGAAGGATGGAAGGCTGAGTCAACCTTGAACCTGTCTTGATCGAACTGCTGGCAGTGGGTGGAATTAGCCTGCAATAATGCATTCTAACCACTGCGCCACCACCGGCTCAACATCTGTTCTCCCAAATTGACCTGAGCAGTAAAATAGCATGGGGGTTACTGTATACTTGTTGCTAATTGAATGGAGAAGGGTTTGAAGATAAATAATATATGTAGCAATGTAGGTTCCACTTTAAAATATATGCTTGTAGCCCTTATGGGTATAAAGTCTGAGGGAAATGCCAGAGAGCCAGAAAAGCCAATTAATAAAATGGAATTAAGCAACTAGAAACTGTTGCCGAGTAAATTATATAATATGGTTGAGAAAATGTATGTTTTCCCCAAAATGCAATTTATGTTATTTGTATGAATGGTTTTTCTTGGCCTCCCATTTCATTGTTGTGACCTTGAATTTTTAATAGTTTGAATGTTCTTGGGGAAAATATTCTATTGGACTAGAATAGCAAAAACTAAAATAATTTGTTTCCATTAAAAATAGATAGTTTAATTTTGGTTCTGGCTTCAGATATACAGCTTGAAATACGGGCGGTGGTTTGTTTGTTTGTTTTGGAAACAAGCCCCATTCTCTTCAGGAAAATTCATCTGTTTCTTTTGAAACCCAGATGAGGCATGTCATATCTGGGCTGCAAAAATAAATGACAGGGGTGCGTTGTAATTCTTTATTACCATGTTAGAATTGTCTGGAGTTTTGCAGTCCAGATATGTATGCCTGTGAACAGATCAGTGAATAATTTCTGTCAGTATTTGCATACAGAATCGGGAAAGGATTTGTTGACATGTCCAAATCAGATAGATACTATTCTTCAGAAATTATGGCATAAGGGAAACTAACAAAAGTTAACTAAAACTCGCCAGAAAATTGTCAGAATGAAAGCTTTTTCCTCCGACTGATTTGTTGGGAATAGGCTGAGAATAATTTCTCTTTTCCATATGACCGTCGTCATGCTTTGTTCTCTGTTTTGCACCAAGCAATCCGGATTAAGAAGCCCATCAAGACCAAGTTCCGCTTGCCAGTTTTTAACTGGACAGCATTGAAGCCCAACCAGATCAGTGGGACGGTCTTCAGTGAACTAGATGATGAAAAGATCTTGGAGGTGAGGGAAATGGAGAAGTGAGTGCTGGCATGAGTTGAGATTTTAAATACATAATTCCCAAAATGATTTTCTTTTTTAGTTCACACCCACCCTGGGGTTTTGTTTTGGTTTTTGGACTGTTAGGATGCCATGGAGCTGAAGCTCTAATGCTGATTTTTTTTTAAAAAAAGTCTGCTGTTCAGTTTGAGTGAGAGAAGGAAAAGTCAGTTTGACTGGGAGTAGAATAACAAGTAGAATTGGCAAAATAACACATATGAAGAGTAGAACAAGAATAAGAACCTGGAAGGACGGGAAATGATTTTAATTGTTGTAAGTTGTCTAGAGTCTCTTTTGTGAGATGGGAGAAGGGAAGGGAGGGAAGGAGGGAAGAAGGAAGGATGAAAATTGGAAGAAATGGGGTGCTAGCAGCAATAATGGAGTAGTAAAGACAGATGCCATTTGATTTGAATTGTATTGAACATTGACATTTGTCTGCCACAGTTTTGCCTGCAAATGGAGCAGATAATCAGATTCTTCCACTGAAACTCACAGCAACCTTTGAACACCCATAGAACCTACTACCCAATCCTAGTGTATTATTGGAGCCCTTGGTTCCCAAAATGTACTGTATGGTTTTAATAAGTGATATGTAGCCAGACCAGCAAAATACCAAGAAGTAAAAAAAAAACACAAGCTGTTAGCAGTTGTAATTACTAGCCCCAGGTTGATGAGGTAACTCTCTCTTTCTTTTTTTTCCCCAAGGATCTTGATCTGGACAAGTTTGAGGAGCTCTTTAAGACCAAAGCACAGGGCCCTGCCATTGATCTCCTTTGCTCTAAAAACAAGGCATCACACAAAGCGGTCAACAAAGTGACCCTGCTGGAGGCCAACCGGGCGAAGAACCTGGCCATCACATTGCGTAAGGCAGGCAGGACCACAGAGGAGATCTGCAAAGCCATCCACACGTGAGTCTCCCATCCCACCAGCCTGTGGTTTTTCCTCTTAAGCAGGCAACCTTCTTCTCTGTCAGGAAGTGTATATCTGCAGGCATAATCAGGAAGGGGCCACGAGATTAGCAAATAATAGGAGTAAGGCAGTGGTGGAATTCAAATATTTTTACTACCGGTTCTGTGGGCATGGCATGTGGGCATGGAATGGCTTGGTGGGCGTGGCAGGGGAAGGTTACTGCAAAATCCCCATTCCCTCTCCACCCCACTAACCTGCTTTCCAGCTCCATTCTCCTGTGCAGGGNCCCCACTAACCTGCTTTCCAGCTCCATTCTCCTGTGCAGGGAAACCAAAGAAGACCCAGCTGATCAGCTGGGACTCAGGAGATAGAGAATAGATGGTGGCGGGCCCAGTCAGAGGTGGTATTTGCCGGTTCTTTGAACTACTCAAAATTTCTGCTGTCGGTTCTCCAGAACTGATCAGAACTTGCTGAATACCACCTCTGGAGTAGGGGATGCCAAAACAAATTAAAGGTGGGGTGCTCTTTTCTTTTTGAAATGCTCTTTTTTCCTTATCAACCTTCTTCGTCACACAGCTGTCAGTCAAGATAAAGGCAGATCAATTTTCCCAAACTAGGGCTTAAGTTTCAGGTCCCATGGAGCTAGGCCACAGGCTTTATGAGATTCCAAGTTGCCGATTCCTAGGTGAGAGGATCACGGAATGCTAAGGGAGCCTCTCCCCTAGCGTCCTTTGCCCATCCATAGCCAGATGCTCCATCTCTGATAGAGGGACTTTCTTCATTGGGGCCTCTTTTAGGTTTGATTTGAAGACCTTACCAGTGGACTTTGTGGAGTGCCTGATGCGCTTTCTGCCAACGGAGAACGAGGTCAAACTGCTGCGCCAGTATGAGAAGGAGAGGAAGCCAGTGGAGGAATTGTCCGATGAGGACCGCTTCATGCTGCACTTCAGCAAAGTCGAACGCCTGACCCAGCGCATGGCTATTATGGCGTTCCTGGGAAACTTCAGTGAAAACATCCAGATGCTCATGCCGGTAACACAAGTTCTTTTTGGAGCATTGTAATGATAGGGCCTGAAGCGGTACTAAGTTTAAGGCGATTCTTTTCTGAGTAGATGTACATATAGGACAGGAAAGGATGTGCTCGAGGTTGATCTTTCTATTTCTTCTGTTCCTGGAAGCCAGCTGTGTGTCTACAATGACACTATGACATATTTTTATAATGCAGAATTTCATCGAATGACAATTACACTGTCCTTTTGAAAATGTGTACTTTCCTACCTGGGCTGCCTGGCAAAATGGGGGATGCATGCAAAGCAGATGGGGCCTCTAGAGTAAATTACATTTTTTTATTGTCTCAGGTGTAACTTCCACTAACTTTAGTTTAGGAAAGGCATAGAAAATCTTTATCCTTGAGATCCAACAGGATAGTTGTTAGGGAGGAAGAATGCATCTGCACTGGGTAGGTGTCTCACGGATTCTACTCACTCAGTCTTTGTGTTTTCTTGATGCACACAGAGATCTTGTCCCACTGTGGTGTGATTCTACCTAGGTTCCCAAATGATCTTTTTTTTTTCTCCTCTGTGCTGATATGCTTACAGTGTCCATTATTCTTCCTTCCTAATATTTGTATTGGCCTTTCCTCAGGGAAGTGTTCAAAGCAATTAAAAACCAGATGCTAATATTTTTTCACCTAACTTTAAAACGTGTGTGCATATGGAGGGATGGATTTATGCTCCAGCTGAGTTGTGTATAATAAAGTATGTGAGACAATGAAATTGATTTCAAGAACAAGATGTTAAGGTCCACGTTTCAAGTTCAATAAATGGATCTCTTTGCTTTAAAACAAAAACAAAAACCAGATGATTAAACCATGCCCAAATTGGTGTCTCTTCCTAAGGAATTTAGCCCTCTCCAAAATACAAGAAGTGTTCAGGTGCTAAACTAGCAATAATACTGTTATGCTTTTTTGTTTTTTGCCTCTTATAGCAACTCAGTGCCATTATTGCTGCCTCGGCATCTGTCAAATCGTCACAGAAGCTCAAGCGAATGCTAGAGGTAGGTCAGTCAGCTGGCATTAACGTGGTCGTTAACAATGGGAAGTTGGAGCACAATCACCACCATTTACTTCACATACACTTTTTGGAATGCTAAAATTCAACCCAGATGAAGCAAAGAGGCAAACAAAGGGAGCCTCTAAGCCTTTGAAAGGCTTATTTTCCTTTTTTTAAAAAAATGTAATTTTATTAAGCTCATCGAAGTATAAAATATAAATGAAAATAGTGGGAAAAGGGGAGGAGGGAAAGCAAAAATTAGTAACCGGTGACTGTTAAGTATTGTATCTTACGATACTTGATGAATGTATCTTTTCTTTTTATGTACACTGAGAGCATATGCACCAAGACAAATTCCTTGTGTATTTAATCATACTTGTCTAATAAAGAATTTGTTCATTCATTCATTCAGGGTAAAAAGTGCAGGGTAAAGGGGACAAGAAAAAGAAAAGCATTTACTTCTGTCTCTTTTTAGCGCATGAGAATAACACAATAAAATTACAGCCTCAACTTTTTACTTTTACATACTTTAACATGTACTACTGGCCATTTCTATAACAACAAAGAAAGGCTTACTTTCAATTGCTGTTCAGGAGCTGTAGGCTCTAAGTTGGAATGTAGTTCCTGCAGAGGCAGAGAAAATTCACTTCAGGTACTTGTTCCCTCCCCTCTTCTCTCCCCACAGATCATCCTGGCCCTTGGCAACTACATGAACAGCAGCAAGCGTGGCTCAGTTTATGGGTTCAAGCTGCAGAGTCTGGACTTGGTAAGGGAAGAGGCATAGAAAAGGGTCATATATAGTTGTGATCCATATATCTGTAAAAAGTAGCCAAGTGGATTTGCTAGAGATATCCTAAGAAGAAGGACATTAGTAATTAATGTCCTGTCACAACTTACAGCACTGTGCACTTTTTCACACGACCCGTGCCTCTGAATTCTAATGAGTGAATGCATTTCCCCACAGGGCATTCCATGCCAATGTCCATGCATGTGACTGAACAGATGGGATTGTCTATGTTCACATGCATGTACCAGAGACTCCCTGCTGGTCTAATCTTTGCACACACTGATGCTGATGTCTTGATAATCGGTTCTTCCTTATTTTTATCCTGAAAGCTATTGGACACCAAGTCCACCGACCGGAAGTTGACTCTTCTACATTTCATTGCCATGATGGTGAAGGAGAAATATCCTGAGCTGAGCACCTTCTGGCAGGAACTGCACTTTGTGGAAAAAGCAGCTGCAGGTAGATGGTCCTTTCAATCATAACAACCATAAATGCCATTTTTGTTTCATCCTGGTCTTATTGAGGACCCCATTAGTTGCTTCATCTCCAGTCTCTCCTTCATATACAAGATCAGCAGCATTTTTTTGTGTGTTATCTATCTGGACGTGGTATGGAAGTCAGAGGCAATATTTTCTGGATATGTACAAGCCTCTGGGAGGATCATGATCTGACTTGTAAAGGGAAACTACCTGATATAATGTATATAATATAATGTATAGCATAATGTATGAAACAGATATTGCTGCACTTCACTTAGTATGCAGATTGTTTCCAGAAAGGGTAGTGGTGAAAAGCAAGGCAGGCACTAAGCAGACTGATAGGTGTGGTGGTATATCAATACATGAGATATAATTGGGAGTGGAATTTCATGTTGCTAAGTTGCTCAGAATAAAAAAATGGCCTTGAGACCACACACTTAAGTTTCTAACAACTTAGAGCGGGGGTGGGGGTGGGGGGCGGCATCAAACTGGATTTCCTTGAGGGCCGGATCAGTATTGTAATTCTCCTCCATGGACTGAGGGTGGGGAGTGGGGGGACAGACACTTCCTGAAGCAGTCTGCTGGCCAAAACGGGGTGCCCATTTTTGGCTGACAGAGTGGTGCTGGAGTCTGGAGAGGCCAAAAACAGGCCATGAGGGGGCCTCACGAAGCCTCCACGCAGCCTGTTTTTCGCCAGCAGAGTGCTGTAGGAGGCCATGAAGGCTAAAAATAGATTGCCCATGGCCCATTTTGGCCGGCAGATGCACTGCGGGTTGGTCCTTTGATATTTCCAGCTTGGCCCTGTGGGCCAGATTTAAGCGCTCCATGGATCGGATTCAGTCCATGGGCCTTGAGTTTGACACCCCTGAGAATGGGGCCCTCCAGAGGCAACAATATTTTCTTGCAGTGTTCCTGGAGCTGATGGAAATTGGTATCCAACACTCCCATCTGGAGGGTTAAGGAGCTCCCTGCCCTTGCTGAACAGGGGCAGGGCAATCCTGTCAGGGGCTCTCTCGACAGCTGCTGCTCTATCAGCTTGAGAACGGCTGCAACATACCACAGCTTTCTGTTGTAGAGATCAGCTGTGCTAATGTACACAGGAAGCTCTTTGGGTTTCTTTCTTAGGGTTCAAACAGGCTTCCCACTGATTTGCTGGATTCAGATGGCCCAATTGACACAAAGACCCAGCCTGCCCCTCCTCCTGTGTAAATGGCTTATCGCGTAATGCAGCGGCATTAAAAGTAATCTGAAGCTGCCACAATGATAAAGGCAGCTGCCTTCTTGGCCACTGTCCCAGACTTTGTTATGCAGCATGTTTAACTGTGGTCGTTCTTTTGCAGCTCTAGGAAACGGATAATGTAAATAATTTTGGTGGGGTTGGAGATACCTTTTTACAGCTGGTACGGCTGGAACAGAAGAGATGCCATTCAAAGAAGAGAGTAACAGAGTGACAAGAGAGTGACCGTCTGTTGTGCAGGATTGCTGTGCAAGTGACTGAAGGAAAGTCTTCTGAGCTTGCCTAACATAAGTTATCTGGGATCAGTAACTCAAAACTAACTAGGTTCCTGATTCTGCTGTGAAAATTAGGTTTCTGATTCACACAGTGTGCTTGGTCTTTCAGTGGCCAGGTTCATTATGTTTTGTGAACCCAGCTCATTTCAGAAGGTTCATAAGATTCAAGGCTTTACTTCTCAGTCTTTTTCCTTGATATCTCTGAATGGCTTATAACCATTGACATGTTGATAAATGTATAACAACCAACTCAGCTCCATGGCCACAGCTCACTGCTAGCCACCAGACAGCTGATTGACTTACTAGCTCAGCTCTGTTCCAAACTGATTTGTAAGATTCCAGAAAAACTTAGCAATTGGCTCTGGTGAGCTGATATAAGCTGGCTGTAGCACATCATGGTTTATAACAAAAATTTATGTGGGGTTCATAGTTGCCTCCCCTTTCCTCTGACAAACTTCCTGTGCAAGTAGTTGGAGCCGGTCCATGGCATCCCAGGAAAGCCTAAGTGCCCCAACTGGGAGTTCTGGGAAATGTACCATTTGAAGGCATCAGGGTGAGAAAGGCCATGTTTATAGAAGCTGGAGTGAGATGATTGGGGAACAGACTATTTAGAATTCACCACTTGTTTTTAATTAGTGTGTGTCCATTTGTTGATGGACAGGATTTTTTGCTGAGTAACCTAAGAGAAGACCACTGATCTTGAGAAGGTTGAATGTTGAGTGTGGGAGAGGGAGATGGGAAGAGGTGAAGACAAGAAATGATATTATCAAGGAGACAAGTAGAAGAACTGAGGGATTAAGCCAAATACTTAAAAGACAGTTTTGTCAAATTATGTTGACTTGTGGCTTTTGTGAAAGCTAGTATAATGGAATCCAGTTCTTTAAGCTGCAGGATATATTGTTAACAAATTAGTGTAGCAGTGTAGAACAGCTTAAACACAACCCTGGGAGTCATCAAGAATTAAATACAAAAAGCATGACTTGTACCTACCAGTACCAGGTATCTCTGAGCACGTTTTAATCCTAGGATATTTTTCAGTATCGGAACACATGTCCATCAAATTTGGGCTGGGGGTGGAGCAGTGGTGTATTAACCATTAAGCATGTGTTTAGGCCAAAGGGGGCATCACAAAATTGAGAACATGGCTTTGAATATGGCTACATTATATATAAAAGAGGAGGGCACCAAGATTTGTCAGTGCTTAGGACACCAGTGAGCCTTAATCCGCCACTGCGGTGGAGTGGTATTTTATTTCCCCAAAGATCTGCCTGTAGATCCTGACGCACCTTCTGCCTGTCTCTGGCACAGAAACCCAAATGCTTTCCTAGCACTCTGTGACCCTATAAACGCTTTGAAAATTCTTCAACCCAAGTTGTCCCGAGACCCACCTGGTGACTTCCCTTACTCCGCAGTGTCCCTGGAGAACGTGCTGCTGGACGTGAAGGAACTGGGGCGTGGAATGGAGCTGATTCGGCGGGAGTGCAGTTTGCACGAACACAGTATCCTGCGTAACTTCTTGATTGCCAATGAGGGAAAGTTGGACCGACTCCAGAAAGATGCTAAGACAGCGGAGGTGAGTGGAGGGGCAACTAGGACAAGGATTAATGGAGAAGAGCTTGCAACCAAAACTTTGCTCCTCTGTGCTGCTGAAGCATTCAAGTGCATGAAGCCATATACTGAGTGCAATGTCAGCTCATAAAGCATTCCTATGCCTGTTTTAGAGTTGCCATAAATGTGGGGGGAGGAAATCTGGAGGAGCATGGCGGCAGTTTAAAACCAGAAGTACATTCCACACTTATCTTACAAAGATTGTAACTAAGATACCAGACCTTCTGCCTTTGAAAATCATCATTTCAATAATCCTGACATGCACCTTGGACCCTGTACGAAAGTCGTGCTATATATGATTTTTGCAGATATATTTAGTGCCAGATTTGACTAATCCATATTTATTCGAAGGCAGATATGTGTGACTGACATCAGAGAGAACTTGTTCCTGCTCATCTTCTTGTGCAGAAAGTCAGACTGTGTGGAGAAACTGATGCCTTTTCTTTACAGTTGTTGGAAAACACTGTCCCGTTGTGCGGGTCAGATTTCTGGGTTTGCAGTGCTTAATGCAATGATGGTTGTTTCGATACTCAAGCCTTGAAGTCCTGGCAGTTAAGCTTGATAGCCTTCTCTTCTTACAGAAAACCTGAAGGCTGCCGAAGCTACTGTTTCATTCATCTTGCTTATCTTTTGTGACAGGAAGCCTACAACACAGTTGTACGTTATTTTGGTGAGAGCCCAAAGACGACACCGCCCTCAGTTTTCTTTCCAGTCTTTGCCCGTTTCATCAGATCCTACAAGGTGAGGGTTGGGAAGTGGAGATTCAAGATCAAGTATTTTTCAACCTTAATTGCTAAGGTTGAAAAATACTGTTCTTGGCTGGCTACTTTAGAAGCAACAGAACTGCCTGCTTGGTCCTGCATGAATTTGGGAGCCCAGTCATAAATGTCTCACACTAAGCTCTGCTGGACATGGTTCAAGAGAAGGGAGCTTTGGCTAGGACTAGGTATGGCCAGTGAATAAGGGAATTAGAACTTTCTTCCTGTGTGGGCTAGATTGAAGATCTCCGGAATGAAGATCTCCTGTGCCAGCTCATTCATCTCAGCCAAGAAGCTTTCCAAAATGTTAGCCTCCCCAGAGCATCTTCCAGAGCAACCATCATCTGCATTAATTACAGACACCTCCCCATTGTTGGGACAAGCCATCACAGATCTAGGATCAGAGCTGACAAGCACAGCCCAGAAAGAGGAAGAGAATAGTAGGCCAGCTGTCAGGGAAACAACCAGATGGCAAGAGAGAGAGAGATGGAGAGAGAGATGGTTTCTTTAAGCAAAAAAAGCACTTAGAATCAGAGAGTGCAATAACCTGGTGTCTTTATGGTTAGCAGCAAGGGTGGTTACTACCAGTTCTCCCCAGTTCAGGCAAACTGTAAGTTAATTTTATGGCTGGTTCAGCAAATCGGTAAATTCCACCCCTGGCTGGCTCCAACCACCCCTCCCAGGTGTCCCCATATGGCCCATTTTGGATGCCAGGTAAGTACAGGGCCCGCACGTAGGTTCGGAGAGAGTGAAAAATGGGCCTCCCGGAGGCTCCAGAAGGCTGGAAACAGGTCCATTAATGGGCCTCCAGAGGGCCTCCAGAGCCCATGGGGGCCGTTTTTGCCCTTCTGGAGGCTCGAGGAAAGCCTCCGGAACCCGGGAAGGGCAAAAAATGGGCCTCCCGCCATGGTGCAGGATGCTCACTAAACCATGCCCACAATGGCCATGCCCACCCAACAACTGGGCAGAGAACTGGTTGCTAAAATTTTTGAAGCCCACCCATGATTAGCACTGGCATAAACTACTCTCTTATATCACTTGATTCAAAGTATGGGTAGTTCTTGGTTTCTGACAGTAATAGAGCCTGCCTGTCATGGCCATGACAATCATAAAATCGGTCACATGACAGAACTGATTTTACAACCTTTTGGGAGCAGTTGTAAAGCAGCCACCATGATCGTTAAGCAAACCACATGGTTAAATGAACCATTGGTTTGTTGTAGGTGCAGTTTTGCAGAAAACTGGAAGTAAATGCCAGTTTTTGGCAAAACTGTTGTAAAACATGGTCACATGACATGAGACACTGCAAACAGCCATAAAGGCAGCCCAGTTGCTGAGCACCCAAAATTTAGTTATATGACCAGGGGAGAGGCAACCATTAAAACTTTGAATCCAGGTTGTAAGTAGCCCTCAGGAATAGCTGCTAAGTGATGGTCATAAGTAGAGGACTACCTGTGTTGGTCAACGATATTAATATCCCAGCTTGAGGTGTTCACAGTTGCTTCTCTAAGCAGTATTCCCAGTGGAATAGAGAATCAGGGTCTGATGTATTAACATAGCCCTTGCTATAGACTGAAGCCCTTGAGGAGGCACCTGCCCTTTCAAAATTCATTAATACATTTATTATGGCAAGTTCTTTCTTGCTTCATCCCAAATGCGACAAAGCAACTGTACTACCGTAGGTAATTGGATCTGCATTTGTCACATTCATTTTAAAAAGTCTACGTTATGGGGAAATAGATTGAAGTTAAATTATAAGAAGAAATTCTTTTCTAAGGAATAGAAAAAAGAAGACAGGTCTTTTTAAAACTTGAACATATCATCTTTCATTAAACAGTGTGTCTTCTGTGTACAAATGTCTCTGTGCCATTACAATCAAAATTTACAATATTTGTTACATTGATCTTACAATAATCTTATAATAATAATAATCTGCAGTGTAATTCTACTTCCTCCTAACATCTTCTAATGAAAATACAATATCATATTAGGTATAATAATCTCAATAATCATATTAATCATCATCATATTGCTTACATCTCTATATTAACATATAGTCTTTATTTCACTAATCCCATTTATTTCTCACTTCTGTTTTTATTCTCCAACCATCCATAAAATAGCTCCCATGTCATATAATACTCAGTTTGTTCTTTCTCCTTTATAGCAAGAGTTAATCTGTTCATTGACATTAGGTCTTCTGAGCTTTCCAAGAAAAAATTCAGAGAAATGTCTGCCATGAATTTCCTTAGCTTTATTCAAACAGGCATTTATCTTCATGTGTTGAATTACATTTGCCATCAGTCCTGGCCAGAATAATCATTTCCTACAATTGCCAATTGAAGTGCAGACAAAACCTACCAGTATGTATTTCATAGGGGAAATTGGCTTTCCAAAGTCTGGACCACACTCTCTTGCGTGCTGCCACTATTTGGCTGTATAAATGGTAATAACCTATGGAGACAGATGCAAAGTGGTTCTTTTTTTTTTTTTTTGCATAANCAGATGCAAAGTGGTTCTTTTTTTTTTTTTGCATAAAACATATATAAACACAATAGAAATAAAGCATTTGCTCTGTAGACAGAAAATCTCAGGTTCAATCCTAGCATCTCTGGATAAAACAATCTGAGATAGCAGTTGGTTTGGAATAGAACTGTCCAGTCTGAGACCTTGGAGAACCAACCATCCAATAGGTCTAGTTGAGCTAGATTCCTTCTTTACATCCACTCTACCTGTCTGGCCATTGATCAGTGCGTCTCTACCCTACAGTTGCACTGTTCTTTCTTTTTCAGGATGCAGAGCAAGAGAATGAACTGCGCAAGAAGCAGGAACAGGCCCAAAGGGAGCAGGCATTGGCTCAAGAAGCTAAGAGGCTAGAGAAGGTAAGAGATGCTCCAGGCAGGACATCATGTTACATGATTGGCAACAATTCGAGGAGCCACTTGTGTGTGTGTGTGTGTGTGTGAACTAACAGGAGGATTGTTTCATCATTATGTCCCATGGTCTTTGGTAGAGCTTCAACTTGCTTGTAATATATTTTATTATATTACAGTATCAGTTGCTACTCTTGGATGGTATCTCATTAGAGAATGGAAGGGCATCTAGCAAAGCATGGGATGCTTTACCAGAAAAGGTGCAGCCTACACCATCTGCACCTGCTTCTAGAATGGACCTCCTGCTTGGTCTCTGCTTCTCTGTATTCTGACATGATCATTGGTTCCTCGTTAAAGAGATGTTAGCTTTCCCATGGCTTTATGTCAGGGTGGAAATAATAACAAATATAGATATTTCAGCCTGGGCTGCCTACTTATCTACAAATCTGTTCCCAGGGAAATTCTTGGCCTTCTGACTCCAGGGGCAGATATGAACCTTCCTTGGTGATAGAATGCCTTGTGGAGGAGCTCAGGCAGAGTCTTAGTCTCATGTTAGTGTGTATTTGCACTAACAAATGATATTTGCAGATGGTGTCAGTCTGGGCTGACTCATTGTATTGTGAATGAAAGGAAATCTGGTTGAATGAACATGAGACAAACTCCAATTTGGATTTCCCAACCTTCTTTTGAATCAGTCACAGAGCAAGCTGTATGGTGGTCAGCAGGGGTGGGATTAAATTTCTTAACAACTGGTTCTGTGGTGTGGCCTAATTTGTGGGTGTGGCTTGGTGGTCATGTGTCTGGGTGGGCACGGCTTGTATGTAAATATTGTAAATATTTATGTAAATATTGATTTTTTTATAAAAAAAAGAACAACTTTTACCCAAAATCAGGCAGAGCACACAGGCAGATTGAGTTCCTCACAGATTCACTCAGAGATCTATCTTTCTGCAATCTGCTACCTTAGTCTGCACTAAAAAATAGAAGCTTCAGTTCTAAGGCAGGTTCAGCTCTGCTTTTAGATTAGCTAGAAAGCAAGAAATCCAACCGTTTCCTGCTTTCTAGGTAATCTAAATCTCCCAGCACAGTTGATAGTCGGAACAGCTGGTGGTTGGGGCGTAAAAAAAGGAAAAATAACAACTTACCAAAAAATTAGGCAAAGGCACAAGGCAGGCAAGTTGGATGGCTAATGCCAGGTAAGGAGTGAGTGAGCAGGGAGGGAAGGGGTGAGGCCAGCCGGCAATTTGCCGGTTCTCCGAAGTATGCAGAATCATAACAACCGGTTCTATAGAACTGGTCTGACCAGGTAGAATCCCAGCCCTGGTGGTCAGGCCGGTGTCTTCTGCTTTCTTCTTTTAATCCTTGACCAGCCTCAGTTGTCTTTGCAGCGCAACAAATGGCAGCAGCAAGAGTTAATTGCTGAGCTGAGACGGCGTCAAGCCAAGGACCACAGGCCTGTTTATGAAGGCAAAGATGGGACCATTGAGGATATTATTACAGGTAACTCCTTGATCCTGTTACTTGCAATATATTTGGGTATTGGATCCTCTTAGCCCAGGGCCTTTCTGAACCTCATTACCTCCTTTCACAGGGAATCAGGCTTCAAAATCATGCAGTTCTGACTGATAGGGGATGACGTTGTTTTAAGATGTATTTCAGAAAACACCCATCCTGAACTGAAGCATGATTGAATAATAATATCAAAAAGCCCAAGAGAGCAGTAAAAACCAATAGCTGGGGCTTCTGTAGCAACTGTTTCATCGGCAAGATAATTTTTGCTCATGAAGCTCTTATCCCTGACTGATAAAACTGCTTCCTTTGCTTAAGTTTTCAATAAAGTTCCAGGCACTTTTTGTTACTCTTTGGGGATCAGTTGATGTCCTACCCTGAATCAACTGTTACGGGCTACTACATCTGGGCTACAGAAATCTGCCCAACCATCAGAGGGCTGACATCATCTAGTGTACAGGTCTCCAACCTTGGCAACTGTAAGATGTGTGGACTTCAACTTCCAGAATTCCTCAGCCAGCATTGCTGTCCTCACGTCTTACAGTTGCCAAGGTTGAGGACCCCTGATCTAGTGAGTACCTGGATTTTTGCAGCTGAGGTCTAGAAGGCCTGGTCAGTTGTCAATCCCTGGCAACCTGTGGCCTTAAAGGCTTGCCTTCCGAAGTCCCCCTGGTGCCCACAGCTCTCTCTTCTTACCCACCATCTTGTTCTGCTGTTTTCACATCGCTAAAATTTTAGGCCTTGAGATGGTTGACCCCATGTTGTGAGCAGACTCTGGTTGATCTGAGAACTGCCAGACAGCTGTCGCTCAGCTCTGTCAAAATAATTATAGGTGCTCCTCAAAAAGTGTGATGTGGAGTCTTCTCAAACCAGGAGTGGGGGTAAGGAAGGTGCTGATCTCCCTCCCCTACCCCGGGCACTAGTAATCCATGTTTTTATGTGAGAGTAAGACAGTGAGAATGAAATGGTGTGAACTGAATGTCTCCTAATTACCCACTTAAAAGGTGTTCAACTCAGCCTGTCTTTTCATGCTGTGAGTATTCATAAACCTGCTTATTAGGGCAGAAGAAGAAAAAGCGGGCAGAGAGAAAACGTTGCTTTTTTCCCCCCCCCCCTCTCTTCGTTGGGAACCAAAAAGCTGGTGAAATGATCAATTTTTCTGTGCAGAGGATTTCTTCCGAGCTGGCTCTGATGTGATGGCTTTGAGCCACTTGCCCTGGAAAGAACAGAAATGCCAGCTTTCCAGCATGTTGGTGTCTGCGGGGCCATGGTGCACATCTTTGGAGTGCCATTTCACACAGTTTTATCTTAAGTGATGCACTGCATATTGAACAATCTATCTGACGTCTTTATGTCTCTGTCCATCCATCCCTTCCCATCCCACAGTATTGAAGAGTGTCCCCTTCACTGCCCGTACGGCGAAGCGGGGGTCTCGCTTTTTCTGCGAGCCATCTCACCATGAGGAGCCCAACTGTTAGCTCCACTCACACCCCCCCATCAAAGGTACCCACGTCAGTTGCGATCTCGTCTGCATGCAACTCCTTCTCTGCCACGGATCCCGAGAATTCCTTCTCGCATGCCTTCCCACCTTCTCCCATGAGCTCAGGGCTTCTCAACTCCTTCCCCTCAATCTCTTCCTGCTCCACAGAAACAANGGGCTTCTCAACTCCTTCCCCTCGATCTCTTCCTGCTCCACAGAAACAACCTCCCCCTCTGTGCAGGAACAGAATTGCCCTGTGGAATTGGCAGCAGTTGCTTAGAAATCCCAACAGCAGCTGATACCCTTGGGAATCTGCCTTCGATGTCAGAGTTTGAACAAAAAAGGTGTGTGTGGGGGGAACTTCAGCAGGATTGGCTTGACCATCTCCCTGCATAATGGCCTTGCCAGAATCCCTGCCCCCCCCCCAATTTCTTCTGAAAAAAAAACATTCTATTTCCCCTTAGGCATTGGCTCAGACCAGAGCTTTTTTNCCCACCCCCCACCCCGCTAACTTTCTGGTATTTTTTGAAAGAAAATGCTGAATAATAATAACTTTAAAAGAACCACTGAGCCCTCCTAAAAATGTTGATGCCCCCTTGCCCTTCACTGTTGAGAATCCCTGCATTGACTCAACTCATTTTTCTTATCCCTGCATGGTTGGCATGACAAAATTATCCCGGATATCCTCTCCTGATTGCATGTTTCAGTCTGTCATCTGTTCCCAGGATCACCTTATCGCATTAATACAGTTTACTAGCTTACTAAATCGATCCTTGATTTAAAGGGATGGGGTTGGGGGTAGCTGGTTCTGCTGAAACACTCATTGGGGGTGGCAATGGTATCTGCTTAGCGCCTAATCAAGAAAACCTCCCCAAAATCAGTTTCTGCTGGACTTCTGCTGGAGGCCAAAATATGCCAGTGGCTCATTGTTTTGCTAAAGTTAGACTGCATCAGTTTAGATTGTAGATGTGGGGTCTGTAGGTTTTAAGACTCACCTAAACATCCTGGGGTGAAGAAAAAGGATGTGCTTTGATGATTAAGTTGAACATTGGCTGTGACCATTGGGAAACTGGCCTTTGGCTCGGTCCTGGATGCTGCTGTCTTGTACAATGTGAACATTGTAAACTCCCCAGAGAGTGCAATAAAGCAATATGGGTAGTCCTTGGCTTATAACCACAATTTAGTCCAAAATGTACATTGTTAAGTGAGACCTTTCGTTAAGCGAGTTTTGCTCCATTTTATGACTTTTCTTGCCACATTTGTTAAGTGAATCACAGTAATTGAACAGTTAGTACCCCGGTTGTTAAGTGAATCTGACTTCTCCATTGACTTTGCTTTTCAGAAGGTTGCAAAAGATAGTCACATAAGCCCAGGACACTGCAACCATAATTAACATGAATCAGTGGTCAAGCATCTGAATTCTGATCACATGATCATGGGGATGCTGCAAAGGCTGTAACTCTGAAAAATGATCATAAGTCACATTTTTCAGTGCCTTTGTAATTTTGAACAGCACGAAGTAAACTGTTGTAACTTGAGGACTACCTTTATAAGTCTAAGTGCTATTGCTATAGTATTGCTATTTGCTGGATTGTGATAATCTGAAATTAGGCTTAATTAGGCTTAAACTCATATCGCTAAACCAGCTCAGAAAGCACCAAGGATGCCACAGTTAACCTCATAGTTCTTCCTGATGCAACTATATAATTAAATGCTCCTAGCTAAAGCAATATATTAGTTCAAGGCAAACCAGGTGGCAGAGGTTTGACGTCTACCATAGAAATACAGAAATGCATAAATCCAGTACACTGTTGGAGGAGAGAAACATTTTCTTTCCCTTTTCAATCACCCAGCTCCTAAGGTTCTGTTGAATGGAAAGGAGAGAAAGAAAGCAATTTTAGTCATGTCTAAATAATTCCCTTTGAGTCCGGGCAGTTCACTCCCAGAAAATTGAGAAATGAGTTGTATTCTAAATACGTGTTTTGGAGAAAGAGAAGCTGAAACTGGAAGGAGGTATGCCCTAGCTTACGATTAGTGTAGTTGAAGTATCCATAGATCTTCCTGACCACCTGCTGAGTCATCTTTTGGCTGACCCTGTTTTTGAGTCAAAACAAGCAGAAAAATGTTTTCTAGTTTCTGAAGGAACCTCTTCAGAACTTTGTCTTTCTCCATATAAGGACTGGCTATGCAAAGTGGGCTCAAAGCAGAAAGTTGAGCCCGCTAAAGGTTCACTCAAAAGAGAGAAATGGAGTCCTTTAAAGCAGGGTTCTCCAACCTTGGCAACTTTAAGACTGGTGGACTTCAACTTCCAGAATTTCTTTGCTGGCTGAGGAATTTTGGGAGTTGAAGCCCACAAGTCTTAAAGTTGTCATGGTTGGAGACCCCCTGCTCTAAAGGATGTCAGGTCATCGCTGGTTGGAAAGGCCTTCCTCACTTTGAGATGTTAGCCTGGGCTAGTGAGCTAGGTTTTGTATTTTTACTAAGCAGCATGCAATATGATGTTTATGGACAGGTAGGGAAATCTGCACTTCAGATTTAGCCATGTAGTTTAGGAGCTGGCCTTATACAAATGGGCCTCTTTCTACCTCAGTGTTTGCTGCAGGAGGGGAGATACTTCTGAGTGATTTTTCAGGTATTTTTCAGATTGTCATAATCCAGAAAATAACAATAGCACTTAGACTTATATTCCGCTTCATAGTGCTTTACAGCAGTCTCTGGGTGTCTTACAGAGTCAGCATACTCCCCCCAACAATCTGAGCCCTCATTTTACCAACCTCAGAAGGATGGAAAGCTGAGTCAACCTTCAGCCAGTCAGGATCAAACTCCAGGATGTGGGCAGTGAGTTAGCCTGCAATACTACATTCTAAGCACTGTGCCACCAGGGCTCCCATAAGGCTAAATGTGCAGTGTTTTTCCAGTCTTTATGTACTCCGAGAATGTCTTGCATGGATAGAAAATAGTTTTCCTTCTCTTTCCCGTTGCCTTGCTCTTGGTTTAAAGAATTGTCTAAGAATTTTTGTTCTAATTTGTCTCCATAGCAGCAAGAACCATTTGCCTCAAGTTGCCCCTCAATTCATCCACAGCAGTGATTAAGAAAACACAGCTCTCTGGGGTCTTGGAGCCTAATTTCAGCTTTGGTGTCCACATGGATTAACAACAACCAAAGATTTGCACTTGGGCACCAAGTGAATAAGTAGACTTGGCAGTTGCTTTATCCCCAACTCTTTCTACTGGAGGAAGGCGGAAGTCCTTTTTTAGTCAAAGGACAGCACCTGTAAAGGAAAAATGTTGTATCTGTGAAGCAAAATGCTTCATTCGGGGCTAGAAGGGTGTAGCCTTGATGGGTTGTGAAAAGTCCTCTGGGAGACGTGAATAGTGGTTTTGTCATCTGCCTTCTTCCACCTCAACTGGCAGCAAAATGAACTAATTTCAGAGCATCTGCCAGAGAATTTCGCAGCAGGTGCCCTTTGGAAGTCAGGGACGCTGATACAAACTTGTAGTTTTATATAAATAAATATTTTACACACACACACACACATCAAACAAGACAGTCAGGCAAACAGGGGCGTCATGAGCTAAATCACAGAGCACTTGGGGCACACAGAAGAAAAAAGGCGGGGGGAGGGAAACTCCCCCTCACTCTTCCACACCCACAGCAACCAAAACCAGTGCAGATTGCCTCACGCAGCAGCCAGCAGTCTCCAATCGATCCCCTCTAACTGCATAATGCAAGGGTCTTCAAACTTGACAGCTTTAAAACTTGTGGACTTCAACTCCCAGAATTCCTCCTCTAGTCATGTTAGCTCAGGAATTCTGGAAATTGAAGTCCACAAGTCTTAAACTTGCCGAGTTTGAAGACCTTTGGTATAATGTATCTGGCTCATTGTACAACCCATTTAAATATCTGAAGAGCATCCCTCGCTATCCCTCATTCGTGGACTCCCTGCTTCCTTTCTGACCACCTTTTCCTTTCTCCTGTAGATTCTTACATGCCCTGCCTTTCCAACTGGCGAATGCTGCACTCCGGTGGCCCCGACCTTGTTCTTTTTTGCCAAAGAAGCAACTTCCATTCTTTCAAAGACTTTCAACTGAAGGATCCAAGGGACATTTAAAAAAGTGCCTTCCCGCAACAGTATTATTCTTACTCTTTTATAATTTAAGATGTATTTTTTTTAATCTGTACATAACATGTTCCTTCCTACCAGTCCTTTGCTCCTGCAGCCCGTCGATAAGCCAACTTGGACAGATGAGACTGTTCTGGCTTTTGAGAAGGGCCCTGGGCAGCAGGAGCGTGGCAGCCTCCTCTAGCGCCTCAAGCCTCAAGCATCCAAACCAGAATTGCACTTTGACCCTTCAACTTGTCTTTAATGGATGGAGACAATGAGCACTATTATTGCTAGGCCCTGACGTGTTGCAGCAGGGAAAAATCAGTCTCTGGTAGTAGGCCTTTGTATACAGATCAGGCCCTGTGGAGAAGCTTTGTTGTTGTTGTTGTTCAGGAGCAACAACTTCTGCAATTGTGTGGTTTTCTTAGAACAGGCTGTGAGAGCTGACTCTGGGAGTTTGAAAGCTAGGCCTTGGTGGCCTTGGAAAACCACTGGAACTTTTCTTCCAAAGGGGGTGGGGGGTGGGGAAATAAGACCAAAGTCTCATGTCTCAACTGCACAAAAGTAATTGTGTTGATACAGCAGGGAACTGATAGTGGCTAGCCAAACCCTTTGGGGATCACAAGAAGCATCCTGGGTAGGTACAGACTATCTCATTTTTTAAAAGAAACTCTTGCTATTTTTCCAAAGGGTGAAAATCTGCTTCCTATTTGTATGTGGCATGTTCTACTCAATGTTTTTTTTATTTTTTTTTATATATATATATATATATATATAATATATATAATATATATATATATATATATTATATAATATATACACATACACATAACACATACATACATACATACATACATACATACATATACATACATACATACATACATACATACATACATACATATATATATATATATTTGGTGGACCAAACAAAACGTAGCACTGCCTATTATGCTTATTGAAGCTTTCAAAATAAGTAGAAGTTAAGTTATGCATGAAGGTTGTTCTTGATGAATTGGGCCAAGTGGTTTTAATTCATGAATGAGATGGGGACTGTTTTTTATTCATTGAATGAAAGGTAAATGGCATCATTTCCTATCATCATCAAGAAGAAGAAAAAATGGGCAGAATTCCCTGAACTACTTTGGAGTAAGCCTTTTTAAAATGGAATTCCTCATAGTTTCAGGAGATCCTGCACTGAAAAATTTATCTATAAATATTACCTCATGGCTGGATTGATTCAACCTGGTTACTGAAGTAAACAATTTCTGGGTTTTCATAATGTATTGAACCAGAAACTATGGGAAAGGATTACATAGCTCACAAAACCACAAACAAACCATAACTGACATGAAGGCCAACCAAACTTAACAATTTATACAGATATAGCCATTGAATCTTGAACTAAGTTGTTTATGAATATTATGTGAGCCAAGAGATAGAACTCATTTATCTCCCCCACACCTCCTCCTTTAAGGTTGTCCAGGTTGGAACTATCTCAGATTCAACATGCGTTTGAAATAATTGTTGTCCTGATGTTTGAAACTAGGCTTCTTGTTTCAGCCTGGATGCTTTGAGACAATTGCTTTAACTTCTCTTAAGTCGCCCGATAACTTCTGACCAAAGATTTTGAGGTATAAACAGTTTAGGATAAAGCCACTTGACAATGGTTAGGTTCTTCAACTGTTTTAATTCAGAGAACCAACTTAACTCCTTTTGTGTTGTACAGCACTTTTTGCAGGTAGGAAATTAATAGGGCTTCTGTAGATCAGTCTTCTTCAACTTGGTACCATCCAGATGTGTTGAACTACCCTTTTTGAGGGAGTCAGCATGGCTAATTTATTTGGAGTCTATAAAGTTGGCAAAGGTGATACAGAGTTTAATTCACCAAATAGATCTTTAGATGAAGTTGCCTCCACTCTAGCATTATGAAGCTGTCTGCTTCTGAAGCCTTAATCTAGAGAAGATCATTTACGATTCTTGTCTTATGGACATTTATGAACTATGATTTTTAACTTCACAGAAGAGTATTTGCCTAACAGATTGCACCAGTATAATGTTTGCCCCTGTAAGACGTGAGGATAATTGTGGTTATTAAACAGCTGTGATGTCTTGGGCAATTACACAAAAGGTCTCTTGGATCAGACACGCCTGAAGCTATATTGAGCATTTGTTTTGCCCAAAGTATCCTTTGTATGAAGTTCCTGTATTAAACTGTGCCAAAGATTACCATGGTTCCTGCGACCAATCCAGTGCCTTATGTGGAAAATGGAAGTGAGCTCCATTGGGCCTTAGGGCCTTTGGTGCAGCCCTTTATGAATACAGGCAGCCTCCCCTTGACCTTGCCTTTCTTTCTTATGTTGTAACAGCTGCTTATTCTTCAGAGTCCTCCGTTCCATGATTTCTAGGTCTGCTAGGAACATCAGGCCCACGGGTTCTACTCTTATTTGGGAAGTAGAGAACTTCTGAACTTCCCAGCAAGTTCAGTCCCATTGAGATTGCTGAGAAGGGAGGCTTCGTGGTAAAGTGCAGAGAGGTGGATACAGGTGTATGGCCTTCATTCATCTCCTGCATGCAACTCTCAGGGCCACAATGCCTGTACACCCAGAAAAAGGGTGGCGCTCTGGCAAGTTTAGCATGCTTGGTAAGATTTCTCCTTGCGGATTTGAATTTTGTTTCTAAGGCCAGTGGTTTAGGAGATGGCTTTGAATTTCAAGAGAAATCAATATCTCTGCCAAGTGCATGATTTGTATCAGTGAAAATTTCAGGTTCTACTTTTAGAGTGATCTCAGATGGCTGAGAGAAGTCATTTTTCCTGTGATATTCTTGGAGAGGTGCTGCAAAAATTGAGTTGTTGGATGATAAGCCAATGGTCTGACTTGTCTGCACAGGGAAAGCCATGTAGGGGAGGCATAGGACTGTAGCCTTAGCATGATATGCAGACTCCCCCACTCCAGATTTAGAACAGGACACAACAAAGGTGAATGGATCGCATAGTGTTCGCACTTTATGGAATAGAACTCTTGATTCTCCTTCCTTCCTTCCTTCCTTCCTTCCTTCCTTCCTTCCTTCCTTCCTTCCTTCCTTCCTTCCTTCCTTCCTTCCTTCCTTCCTTCCTTNTGACAGTATATGGAAAAGGGGAGGGGGGGTTGCCTTTTCTTTCTGGCCCCTTAATATAAAATTTTGTTTGAGTAAATTCTTCTCACATTAAACAGTATTCAAAATTTTAGTATTGTTTTGGGTGTGAGGAGGGGGCTTAATAATATGGTTAAGATAGAATCTCCCACCAGCCAAATACAAACCAGCCATCTCTGCTTGGGGATAGGGTGGGGTGGGGCAGAGAGAAGGTTATGCTACATTATCATTGCTTCTCTCAGTCAAAGATGTCATCTGCCTCTTATACCTGGCAAATTGTGACTAGCATAAAATTTCCTTACCTCTTCATTCACTAGTGTTTATGCAAATGAAAACCACTGGCTTAGGGACATCTCCACTGACTCAATCACACTTACTTGCTAAAAGAAGGGGGCGTGTAACTCACCCCTAAAGTGATGAGTATCCTTTGATTAATGTGTAACTCTATTCCTGGCCCCGTGGTTCTCTTATCTGTGTGTCTTGTTGCAAAGAGGAAAATAAACATGCCGAGAGAGCTAGCTATCCCATTTCTACCTGTTCTTGTTGATGGGACACAGAATAGATAGCACCTTGTCTTAACCTTAGTGCTGCTTCTATATAATTGTACCCCTGATCCACTAAGCAAACTACATTGAGACTTGGCTTACTGGTTAAAAACACGGAATTGTCATCAAGATGTTTGTTTCACTTTGTGTTTTGAGCGTTCATGGCTCTTTATTAATGATCGCTTACTCAAGTCCTATAACTAGTAAAATGTTGTCTCAGATGCCCACCATCCAAGAGCATCCATCCAAGATCAGGCAATGAAAAGAATTAAAGTACAAATATCTGTATGTACTGTATGTAATTGAGACAGAACAATAGTGTACCGGTGAATGACTGAGAAAAGTTAAGTTAAAACAATGGAGAGAGAGTGGGGAACCACAATTAGCCAAGCTTCTGAATGTGTGCCAAAAACTCAGAATTTGAACGACTGCTGAGTAATGACTTGATAAAGGCCGAAAAGTGTGTAATGCATGCAACCCTTAAGCTTCATCAGGATAAGGGTTCTTTTACTCTCAAACCCTTGGACAAAGAGCAGGAGCAAATTGCAAGTAGCATTGCAAAGGTTGGGGGGGTGGGGGTGTCAGCATTATCTCGAGGTAGCTCCTATAAAGGCTGTTTTTTAACATACCTCCCCAGGCAGAATTATAAAACTCATAACCTCAACATCTATGCAGCTCATTCGATTCAGGGTTTGTTCAGTCTTGGTTACTCTCTTTTAACTACTTAACTTGCAAGGAGGCTCAGAGATCAAGGATTCTTCCTTATCTTGATGTTCAATACCATCAGGCATATTTTTAGATTGCTTTCACATATTCACTTGGAGATAAAGGACCCTGAACACAGTGATGTCCATTTTGAAGCTGCCTGGCCTAGAACTGCATTGTGAATGCTAATATGACACGTCATCTCAAACATTGATGGCTTAAAGCTATCCATTCGTGGAGTGAACCCACTATACATTTGTGGCATGAATCCACACACAATGCATATGCTTTTCATGATCAATGTGTCTTAACTGTAATAGCACCACGGCTTATTCCTTACAGAATGACAGCAGGAACTTTATGCTGCTTCTACATCCAAGGGGCTCAGGATAGCGTCCTGTATGTATGCAATTATTGGAGACACCCAGGAGGGCAACTTATGCCTGTGTTTCCAAGACACATTTGGATGGCTGCACTTAGCAACAAGATGATGGGTGTCTCCCTGGGAAGGTCAGCACACATTGGTCCTCTTCAGAAAACAGTGGCATTGTGAAAACAATCAGTAAAAGCAATGCATGCACAATTATCTTGAGGATATGTAGTGGCTAGTTTGCTTTTCGTCTGGCACAAGGGCCAGACATCAAAGCTTCCAGCTGCAGTGCAGCCAAAGGACAAAAGACATCTGTCATTCAGAATGTTTGCTTTTTCCAGCATGGGAAATTAAGATCCAGCTGGTAAAATGAAAACTGTCATGAAAAATTTCAAGTGTGAAAAAACCCTTAGAACTAAGAATGAATTTGATACTATTTCAATGCTATATTGAAAACCTGGGGAGAAGGTTGGGGTTGAAGCCACTTCGATTTCTGAAGCAAACAATATTGTCTTCAAATAAGCCAAGTGGGACCTATTCTGCTTTCTCCCAGGGGTTTCTGACCCCGTTCATGGCAATGCTAATTCCAAGCAGGCAGGAGCATTCTTGGTGTTACCTCTGGACAGTTTACAGCATAATCACTTCAGCATAGTCCTTTTGTGTAGCTAGATGTAACTTTTTTGTACATGTGAAAATTATTGGTTATACTGTAAGCCAAATACCTTCCTTCCTCTTGAACTGTACAGAATTTCTACTAATGGGAGAAGGGGGGAAAAATAAAACAGAACCAAAGGCTATACACCTTTGCATTTATTGCCAATGAATGTGTCTTTTCACCTCCCTGGTTTGTACGATTTCCCCCTCCCCCCCCAAAAAAAAACACCCCCAAAACTTTGCAGTTGCTCATTTAAGAGATGCCAAATGGAATATATCAGTATGCCTTGAAAAAGCTGCTAAAATGATCAGACCCATCTCTGAATGTTTTGAATTTCTTGGGATTCCTAAATATACTTTGAAAAGAGGTCAAAATTCTCTAAAGATTTTTAGTTCAGTAACATTTTTGCTTAAGATCATCTTCTCTGAACCAGAGATGGCAGCCATTATCTAGTCCAGGGGTATCAAACTCAAAGCCTGAAACCAGCCCGCGGGGTGCCTAGATCTGGCCTGCAGGGCCACCCTGGAAACAGCAAAGGACTGGAACGCAGTGCCTTGGCCAGGGTCAGGCCAACTGGGTGCTGGTCTACAATCTGGTGGGAATTGGCATGTCAGAAAAAGCTGTGGCAGCTGAAAATGGAGCTCAGGAAGGGCACCCACAGCCCTCCTGAGCTCTGTTTTTGCTGGTAGAGTGCTAGCAAAACAAATTACTACCAAAAGTGGCATTTGATCACAAGGCAAGGAGACACCGAGAAATGTTTCTCCTTTTGCATTTCCATGCCCCCCCACCTACGCCCCCCGCCCCCAAGATCAAACACAACCCAGACGTGGCCCTCAATGAAATTTGAATTTGACACCCCTGATCTAGTCAATTGGGAGGTCAACTTTTGAGAAAAAGCTGGCTTATGAAAAAGAAATTGTAAGGGAACAATTTGTGGAAATAATCTAAGTGCACGTAATAAATTCGAGTACACGATTAGAAAGACGGAAGTATGCTATCCATCAGTTTAAAATGTGGAAATCAGCAATCTGATCAGCATTTTTAGCTTGTTTGATTCACACAATGATTATGGATGAATTTCATACTCACTTTATATACACCCAGCATGGCTACTTTGCCACATGTACCAACTTAGGATATTTGCATATCCTTTCTTCTCTTTTTTAAGGATATACCTGCCAGCATACCTTCAAGTCTGTTATTTTGGGGGATCAGATCCAGTCCAATAGGTTATGAAAACATTCTTTTGAGGGGGGTTTTTCTCAAATCATTTGGAACCAATATAAGCTAATTTTCTACAGGAGGCCACAGATTGGTATTTTCAGTCCAGATTTATTATAAATATTGTTTTAAAAATTCCATTAAATCCTTAACTCACAAGGGGATACTGCAACCAGGGAAAAGGATCCAGTCAGAGTGATAACCTTCCAGAAGACCATATAGCCTATTCCTGTCTCCAGATTAGAAAAGACTGACGCTGTATTTTAGCTGTTTCCTGCCGCCATTTTGCATCTTGGCCAAAGGAAGCTCTAGGCTAGAGTGGCCCTGGGTGAAGTCTGCATGCAGACAGACCTCATTCATTCTGATGCTCAGATGCAATTCCCCCAATCTTCTGCTGGATGATCCAAGAGCCAGGTTTCAATTTTGGTGATGCCCTCCAGATGCACACCTGAACTTTCCTCCCTGTCCTGATGCTTGATGTAGACAGGTAGTGTCGCTGGAGATGACTGCTGTCAATGGGCAGGAGCAGCTGCTCCCCTCTTAGAAGCAGGTGAACGTAATGAAGAAGACTGTGACCTAACGTGCGGGATCCAGCAAGAGCAGTGCATACACTTGACTTGGAAAAGCCAAAACAAGGCAGAGTTGCCACAAGAACAAGGACTGAATGCTTCTCATACACTGGTGTTGAGGGGGTGCCTCAAAAGAGGCAGGGGTCAATTACTGGTCACCCAGTTGCTGCAGCAGAGTCCGACGCCGACGTTCCAGCTCCCCTTCGCTCAGCTCCTCGCTCTCTGAGGTGTCCCAACCACTCTGACAGCAGAAAGAAGGCAGGTAAGAATCCCTCATCCAGCCTTCCCTCCAAGCCTTCCTTTTTTCTATCTTCCTCCATCCTCCATGTCCTAAAGCAGAGATGTGCAATTCCCTTTACATGGCCCCTAGAGCCCCAAGAGATCGAGACTGCTGAAAACAGAGAGCAATTCTTGTCATTTTGAGGATGAAACATATTACTATATTTACATATAGATATAAAAAAACCCATATCTAACCCAAATTCCACCCTAATCGTCCCACCTTTTTGTGGTCTTCGATTTCCCACCCGAAAGGGTTAGGACGGGGCTGGGGAATTATGGTCCTTTTATGATTTGTGGCCTTCAACTCCCAGAATTCCATGCTGGCTCAGGAATTCTGGGAATTGAAGTCCATTGAGTCATAAAGTGACCATAGTTTCCCACCTCTTGGGTTAGGAGAAGCCATTCCCAAGGTGGGATTCTGCTCGCAACCCCCCCAAGTCTCACCCGCTCCCTCCGAGTGCCCCGGGGAGGGGAGCGGCCCCTCCCCTCAGGTCGCAGAGGCGCCTTCCCTCGCTCCCACTCTTCCGCCCGGCTTGGCTCCTTCTTGTGCTCAGCTTCANCTCTTCCGCCCGGCTTGGCTCCTTCTTGTGCTCAGCTTCACTTTCAGGGCTGTTCTGTAAAAGAAATGGTTTGCAGGGTGGGTGGGGCCCTGGAGGAGGGGGCCTGGGTGACCGGCCCATTTGGTGACAGAAGGCTAGCACAACCAAGGAAGGCAAGCGAGCCGCAGAGATTACAAACCCAGCAATGCAGACGTTGAGATAAAACGGTCGCAAAGTACCAAACTCTGCCAAGTGGGTTTGATGCCATTTCAGAACTTGTGTCCCTTCAGTCCTGGCTCCTCCCTTGAATCCCCAGATAGTGTTACCTGCTCCTACTCTGTGGGCCAAGACCCATGCAGAGGGAGCTGCCAGGGGAATGCCTCCCTTTTTCTCCAAGAAGCTTGGCTTTATGCAATTAGTCCTTTTCCAACTGGATCTCTCCCCTTGCCTCCCTTCTGCTGCCACTGCCTACTCACCGACTTGTGGCGTTTCTTCTTGCTCTTCTTCTTCTGCCTCTTGGCACGCCTCGGGCTGTGTTCTGCGGGAAGACAGGAAGTTGTGTGCAGACAGGGAGATGGGCCATCCCAGCCTTCCCCTGGGATGACCTCAGCCCACTCCCAAGCAGTGATTCCACGGCAGCAGGCCAAGGATCTTGCAGACATCCTGGGACGGTGGCCGAATATTGGGGGATGGAGTGATGCAGATGCTGCCTTATCAATGGATTTTTCTGATCAAATTAAGGAAGAGCAATTTGCACGCTGTGGGAGCTTCCTCATTTTTACAGTCTCAAGAACACACTGCTGAAAGTTGTACTGGTGAAAAGAATTTTAGCCCATCATTTTTTATGAGTTTTAAAACAAGTTAAAATAGGTATGCTGTGACTGGGATGGGGAGGTTTTGTCAAATGGGAGAGCCTGATGAAAATAATGTGTTGTGGGCCCTGCCCCTTTTGAACATCATTCTTGACATTGTGCACATGTCCCAAATGGATAGAGCTCACAGTCTGACACCACAAAGTTTTTGTCATTTGGACAAAAACGACAAGAGCCACAGACAACTTTCCTAAGCCTGACCTGCCCCTTCGTGTCTTAACTGTCCACAAGTGTTATGCAAAATGTGAAAACACATCCCCAAAATTTACTCCCTGAACTTTCTCTACATCCACAACATGTTGCTGTGGCCCTTGGAGGCTGAAAAATATATTAATCAAAGACAGAAAGTGCAACTGCTAAGTGACAATAATATTGCCTGTCCTAAACAAGCCAATGCCTGTAGATTTGTTTTTTAGAATTAACATGTTTTTTCCCCCAAATACAAAGCTGGTTTCCTAGTTTCTCATAAGGGCTTCTTTTCTATGGAGCTAAACAGTTTCTCATCCACTCCAAGCCTTACCTGAGTCAGGTGAAGATGAGGCCCCAGAACCTGCGGATTCCGAGTGGTTTCGTTTCTTCCGCTTGGCTGCTCGGTGGGGATGATCTGAGCCCGATTCTGAGCCCTGCAGGAGGAAAAAGGACTCACCAGACAGCCATGGCCAGAGGACGAGCAGAGAGAGCAGGGTGGATAAAAACGGACGATTTTTTTAAAAAGTTTTTTTTTTAAGAAAATTAAATCGGATTGTTTTGATTTTTATCAGATTTATTTTAATAAAATGCTTTTGGAGTAGCAATCTATCTAAAGGTAGTTTTCTATTTAAGATACATTAATAATTTAGTTTATTCAGCATGAAACGGAGCTTAGTTATGTGGTATATGTCCTATATTCTGCAATATTTACATTTTTGTAAACTCATTCAATGAACTCAAGCTCTGCAATATTAAAGATTCTAACTACCAGCAAGAATTACATTGAAAGAGCACCTGTCATTTCAGATCCATCAGGGCAGTGCCAGTTATGGGCATCCACTCGCCTCCTGCCTGCCACGTCACTCACCTTGTTGTCTCAGTGCCGCATCACCAGCCGTCCCATTAAAGTGAATGGGACTGTTGGTGAGTCAACAGTGGGTCAGAGGAGGAGCTGCTGCAGGACAGAGATGACAGTTGTTCTTGAAAAATTATAATTTAAAGCAACTCGATTTAAATCAAGCCTTTTTACGAGTGATTTTAATCGACTTGATTTAACTCAAATCCACCCTGGGAGAGAGTCACAGGAAAAAGAAATAAGCCAAAGTAAAGATGAAATCTATCGAGGAAGAGGAGCAGGAAAGGATCAGGCCAAGCTGCTGCATTTTTGTGTTTGTAAACAGCACAATTCTAGATCTTGAACCAGCTTATCATTATTCATCCTGTACAACAGCGACCAGATTGCAGAATTCATTGCCACACCAGGCAACCTTCTCATTAAAACACCTTTTCCTAAGCTAATTTCCTCCAACTCTTGTCAGTCCTCAGACAAGATGTCTTAATTCAAAGCTGGGGAGGTGTTTAAAAGATCCTGATCAAACTTATCAACCCCTGCCAAGTAAGAGATCATCCCTCCTGGAGGTCTAAGGTGGCTTACACCTCTGGCTTCTTGTCCCTCATCCTACTAAATACCCACCCACCCCCCGAAGGCCCTTGAGTTTTTCTGGCACAGAACGGGCATCTGGCTTAACAGCAGTGAATAGGCTGGAAGAGAAAGCTTTAGAGGAATAAGGATAAATGGCAGTTTCAATTTGAAGCTGAAATGCCATTCCCAAAACTGAAAAGCTCAAAAGTGTGAAATGCCCCTTTTTGCATGGAAAATATGTTGTTTTGAGCATGAATCCAGCCGCCCATGATCAACATTTTGTTTTTATTTGCGCACTCCACTCAGTCTGTCCTCCCCAAATCTCACCGAGGCAGAGTGCTTGCGATGGTGTTTCTTTGGCTTCTTGGCATGCTTCTTGGCCTTTGTGTGGAAATGCTGGCACTCACTCTGGGGAAAAAGAAAGACTGGTTACTTTGAAACGTGGCCTTCCCAGCCACTGTTTTCTCTTCCCCTAAACTCTGCTGAAGATGTGACCTAGCCTGGTGACAAAACATTTGGAATCCAACCCACAAGCTCAGAGAACCTCTACCTTCATCCTACGCCAGAGCTCCAGCCACCATCACAAACTGTCTTCTCTGTGCTCCTTCAATGCAACTCTACTTACTGGTCCCATGGGGTTTCAAGCAGATTCCCTGGCGGGGATTCAACTGCTCTGCCAGGCCCAAGCATGAAACAGGTGCTGCTCACCTCCAGCAACTGCAGGAATTCACGAAAGAGGCGAATCCGTTCCGATTCGAGTGTGATCTGCTCAAATGCAATATTGTTGACAAACTGCTCTCTGACCTGACCAAGAATAAGAAGCACCTATCACATCCTTTCCTGGGATATGCAAGATTTTTGGGGGAGATGGGGGGTGTATTGTGGGATTTCCAATCTTACTGATGGCAGGAGGTTCCACCGATGTATTCAAATACAAACATTTCAAGGGATAACTAATTGGTGACAGACCTTGGAAGCAACTCCTTCCCAAACCACATGCTGCTAGAAGAAGTTAACATTTTTCTGTTAGCCCATGGCCAAAAAAAAAAAAAGTGGATGCCTTTGGGCCTAAGCCACTGTTTTGCTACTTGCTCACTGGACGATGGGAGGAGATTTCCAATTTCTCTTAAAAGTTGATTTGGACAGAAGCATCCATTGTTTTGAGACAAAGTTACAAAAATGAGGCTGCCAAGTGTATCCTGGTAGGAATCCTGCCTTCTTAGGCTGGCCTTCCTCCACTATGGAGGCACCCAGGAGCAGAGGGGTGGGTTTCTCCAAGGGTGGGAAATGCCCATGTCCTAATGCCAAAAGATACATTCAACAGTTGGGCCGATTGTTCTGTTATTATCTAGGTGTAATCTGCCATCCTCTTCCTTTAGCCTCCATTTGACACTCGGCTGGAAAGCCAGCCCTACAAGGAGCAGAAGATCTCACCTCATCCCAGGCGGTATTGGGCTCCAGGGGAGGAGCTGCCAGACGCAACATGCTCTTGAAAGCAGCCTCCTTCCGCCGCATCTTCCGGGTTTCCTCCTTTTCTCGCTCACGCTCCCGTGCCTCAGCCTTTTCCAGCAGCTGGGGGGCAGGGGTGGAGAGGCAATTGGAGAGAACTTTTACCACAAAGCATTCTTATCATGAACAGATCTCCTCAGTGGTTCACAACTGCCTCTGATGTCAGAGCTTTATTTTATTTATTAATATCCCGCCTTTATTATTTCTACAAATACCACAAAACTGTGAATAGATCCAACACACCTTCCTCCTATTTTCCCCACAGCAACAACCCTGTGCAGTGAGTTAAGTGGAGAATGAGTGACTGGCCCAAGGTCACCCAGCTGATTTTCATTACTAAGGTGGGAGTAGAACTCAATGACGCCTGGTTTCTAGCCTGATGATGCCTTATGCATTAGACCAAACTGGCTCTTGTTCACAAACCTGCCCCTCCCTGGATTTGCCTGACCAACTTTTGCAAAAGCAGCCATCACCTTTTCTGTCTGCAGATCACTTACCTGTAAAGAAGACCTTTCTTCCAACTATATTGACCCCTAATGCCCAACTGCCACACTGGGTCCTCAGCCCCAGCATTATGAGACAGAGAAGAGAGATACTCCCAACAAATATTTATTTCAATATGATAGGGGATATGTCTATGGAGATTCCCAGTCATCCATGTCATTGTTGACATGGATGACATGCAAGGTGCTTTTTCAAGAGGCAACTGGACTTCCTTGTTTTTCTTTGGAGACGTTTCACTTCTCCTCCAAGCTTCTTCAGAAGCAAAATGTCTTCAAAGAAAAACAAGGAAGTCCAGTTGCCTCTTGAAAAAGCACCTTTGGGACATGATAGGGGATAGTCACCAAGGTGAAGAAGCATGGGATCCCACCCTACCCCACTCACGCTGTTGAAAGTTAACTTTATGTTGCCAGCATCCAGCGTGGCAGCACGCTTGTCAAAACTGATGACATGAGCGAAGTCCTCAAAGGTTGTATTTACTTCCACACTGAAGCTCCGGTCCTACCAAGGAGAGAAGAAAGGGACAAAGAGAGATAGAAAAAGGCCACGGTTAAATTCCTTCCTTCAAAACCCTGGTGTTTACTTCCAACATATGCAAAAGGAATAAAGGAATACTAAAGACAATCTACTATAGACTTCGATCTTTTTAAGGGTTCTCTGAAAAGATCTTTTCTCTGGATCAGGTAGGGTATGGAACTGCAGCCCAGATCAGCTCCAGTTCCCCTTACCTGCTTTTATTTTAAAGCAGATACAACCATCAGAATGACCTGTACAAAGAAGGATGTTTCAAAGTTCTCCCTTATGGTTCTCCCAAAAGTGATGATGGCACTGCCAAAGAAGGGCCCCAGCTAACTGGAATCACAGAGTGAGACATAATTCTCTCAAAGGAAATAGCTTTGCATCAAAAAGTATTTCTAGTTCCTATTCTGTTGTTAACCTTCCAGCCGCACCTTGAGAATATCCTTGATTATCTTTTTTTCGTCGTGGAACCGGGCCTTCAGATCTTCAACGTAGAATTTAAAGAGATCGAGCGGGGTGGAGCCTGTGAACAGAAGAACAACAGGAAGTAGCCCATGCATTCATTATTAGTGCTGGGCACAAAGAAGATCCGCCCACCAATTTTTCCAGCAGCTTCCAGAGCTAAGATTTTGGGCCCAGGGGAATATAAGGCCGTCATTTCACTGAAACTAAGCATGATCCATGTTTGGTTGGAAAATTACATCATGTCATCAGTTTAAGTTACAGGATAGAAAGCAGGTTGTGAAGTACAATAAATGAGCAATACAGGATCAACAATGCTATTTGAAACAAAATAAATTGTCCACGCCTCCTATTCCTCTGTTACTTATCCCCCTTGGAAAGTCAGCAACCAGAAACGCACACCACAATGTGCCCTCAGATGCTCTTTTACTTAGGTCAGAATAGGTGACCTAAATGTCCAACGGATGGATATATGGCCCTTAACGGCCTTGAGGCAAAGAGAACAAGCTCAGAAATTCCTTATGATGGATTACTGCATAGACAATCATGGAAGAACAATGAAATCCCCACAGAGGGACAATGGATTGTGAAAAAAGTCAGAACTGGAAAATTGGCCTGTTGATCAGAGAGAGAGAAAAAAAAAATTGAGCCTGAAAACCTTATATGAACTTTTTGTTGAAAGGAAAAAAAAGATGATTTATAAGCCTAAAGATTAAGATAAGCTTGGATAAAATGAGGAGCTAAGGGGGAAGAAGGATTACAAAATTGTTACTACTGAAAACAAGGTTGGAAATCATTATACCTCTTAACCGTATTTCTTTTCTCTTTTTGCTTCTTGCCCTTTTTTATTTTTCCTTTCCTTTTCCCTTTCCCTTTATGTTATGAAAAAACTTTTCTTAATAAGTTTTTAATTAAAAACCTCCTTCTGATGCATATATTTATAATTCAAGGACACATTTGAGGGCTTGCCTGGAAGACAAATCAAAATAGAAAATATTTCTTTTAAGGCAGGATGCATGAAAAATCTTGAAGTAAGGCTTTATAAAACCTTTAGTGAAGCCCCTGACTCAACCAGCCTTCTTGGTTCATGGAGTTTAATCCCTGGATTCAGATCCAGTTTCAGCTTTTCCAGTGGGAAGATTTCAAGTTTATTAAACCTAAGTGTGACATTTCAAGTCATCCCAAACACCACCTGGGGGGATGGACCATTTGATCCATGCCCATAATTTGGGAAACACCTTTTCTGGAGGGAGGGAGGGAGAGATTCCTGCCTGAAGCTGCTTACCAGGCTGGCCCAACATGTTGGCAAAGCGTCGGTCGGTGCTGAGGGAGGGATACAGCTCCATCCAAGTGGACATGGAGTGAAGGCGCCCGTTTTCGTGAAGCTCGTCCAAGAAGGCCTGAGCAAGAAGCAGCCTGGTTATTCTACGATAGAGCGAGAGAGATCAAGGAGTCAGCCCCTCCCCCAGTCACAGGCCCTGCCAGGGAGGCCATGTGCCCCAAAGCAGGCCCTGAAGCCCACCTCCCTCTGCCCTGACAGAGAGGTTTCTTCAAGACTTCCTTCCTTTTACCCTTCCAACGCTCATCTGGAAACTCAAACATTTCAGATACAACAGAGCACTGCATATACAGGATAAAGAGAGGAAGACAAAAGCAGGAACCACTGGGAAGAACTGCAAACTTTGACTTGAGAAGTACAAGATTTAAAAAAAGCGAGTGTCAGAAATTTGCCTCCGATTCCTGGGAAAATTACACTTCTGGGTTCCAGCCTCTTTATCATACTTCCCTGGAGACTTCTGGACAATTATTGTGCAATTTTTGCCTCACAGTTTGCTGTTTTCCAGAGTGTCCAGACAATGCCATGAGCATAGAACCCATATTTTCACATTGATACATCTGCCATGTTCTACTCTGATTTGAAGTACAGGTAGTCCTCCACAATTAAACCCCAAATTTTCATTGCTAAGCAAAACATTTGTTAAGTCAGTTTTGCCCCCACTGTATGACCTTTCTTGCCATAGTTATTAAGTGAATCCCTGCAGTTAAGTTAGTAACACTGTTGTTAACTGAATCCAGCTTCCCCATTGACTCTGCTTGTCAGGTCACAAAAAGCGAACACATGACCCTGGAATACTGCAACCGTCATGAATATGAACCAGTTGCCAAGCATCCAAATTTTGATCATGTGACCACGGGGATGCTACAATGGTCATAAGTGTGAAAAATGATTGTGAGTTCCTTTTTCAATGTCTTGTTCAGTAAATTTAAACACTCACAGAATGAATGTTTGTCAGTGGACGACTACCTGCGAGTAAAAGAATACAAGGGAAACTGTCATGCAGCATTCCAGAAGGCACAAAAAAATGTGAGAAAATAAGAATGATGAGGTGTACCGGAATGATCACCCCATAAAACAGGGGTGTCAAACTCAAGGCCCAGATCCGGCCCACAGAACACTTAGATCTGGCCCGCAGGGTTGCCTTGGAAACAACAAAGGACTGGCCCACGGTGCTTCTGGCAGTGAAAACGGAGCTCAGGAGCCTATTTTGGCTGGCAGAGCGCTTGGGCCACCACTACCGCCCCCGAGGTCAAACACAACCCTGATGCAGCCCTCAATTAAATTGAGTTTGACACCCCTGCCATAGAAAAATGAAGTGACTCTTTACCACAAGAACACTCAGCCAGTGTGGCCAACAATAAAGAGTGCTAAAAGCTGCTGTTCAGGGGTATCTAGAGCAGACATGGGCATTTTACGACATTACAGAGGGTAGTGAGCACAGCACAAAATATCATGGCTGTTCCCTGACATCACCAGATGACCTCGCTAGGGCTCACTGCCTTAAAAGAGTGAGGAAAATTCTCAGGGACTCACATTCCGGTCAGCACTTCTTCTTCACTCACCTACCATCGGGTAGGAAATATAGAAGCATAGCCAGCCGCACCAAAAGGTTTCTACCCGTGGGCTGTCAAGACTTCTGAACGGAAAATAACTTCATGTCAACATAGTATGCTAGACTTGCAGGGTCGGCATGTTGTATCACAAGGTCACATTGTGTAATAAAACTGGAGCTGGGTTCGGGACTTCTGTCCTCACTGTGAGTTGTGTTGGGTGTGTGTGGGGACGAAGGGAGTCTCAGCCAATCTCAGTGTACACATGTTGTACACTGACAATAAAGGTAATAATACTACGGCCCTTTGGCTGTCCCTGTCCAGCCCATGTGAGATCAATCGGAAATTAGAAATCAAATGTAAATAAGGACACTCTATGAGACTCCATATTTTCACAGTCTTATTGTAACATGTAAATTCTTACCAGTATAGCAGCTAATCAAAACCATAGAATTTGGTGCTTTTTATAAAGTGATAAAATGAATATTGAGTAAAGTTAAGTTCAGCCTGTTGATTCAGCCCTCCGCAACAGTCCCAGTTTCTCATGTGGCCTCTTGGAAAAATTAACTGGCCACCCCTGATTTACAGGGTCACACTTGTCTCCCTTTATTGTATCACTTGTGGTGCTCTCTTGGGGTTTTTATGTTCTTCCAAAATCCAAGTAATCCTCACACTGGATCCTAGCTGGGCTCCTTTTGTTTCTCCTCCCTTAAATAAAAGCAACATGTTTTCCCAATTTCTTCTGGTGCTTCCCCCTGCCCTTTCTCATTTGAAGTAAACAACTGGAGGGGGGGGAAATGGATTGAACGAGACTCTGCAAATATTGGGCGAAAGGAATAGGGGCATTCTGCAGTAACAGTTCAGGTCTCTGAAACTGATTAGGAAAATGCAAGAAAGTTTCCTTACAGGGAGTATAAAATGGGCATCATGATTTATGGTTCCATCTTTAACTATTTATCAGAAGCAAGAAAGTACTCTACAGGTAGTCCTCAACTTACAACAGTTCAATTAGTGACTATTCAAAGTTATAACAGCACTGAAAAAAGTGAATTATGATCATTTTTCACACTTATGACAGTTGAGCATCCCCATGGTCACCTGATCAAAATTCAGATGCTTGACAGCTGACTCATATTTATGATAGTTGCAGAGTCCCGGGGTTATGTGATCACTTTTTGCAACCTTCTGACCAGTAAAGTCAATGGGAAAACCAGGATCCGTGTCACTATATCACAAACTAAAATTATTCATTTAACAACTGTTAGCAAAAAAAAGTTGTACGATGGGGACAAAATTCATCAAAGAAATGTTTCCCTTAGCAACAGGAATTTTAGGCTTCATTGCGGTCGTAAGTCGAGGAATACCTGTATTTGACTGTAAATGAAAAAAACAAAACATATACAAAACACAATTTGTAATATAGGGAGGCAGTATTTTCAATGACTGTAAAAAGTCAGCACAGGGGAAGAGGACATGCTACCCCTGCTGCAAATGTGTGGGAAGGTCCATGTACAAGAAACTGAGAATCTCTGAAGTAGTATTTCCCAACTTGGGAATTTTAAATAAATATGGATTTCAAACTGCTGGAATTTTCCAAGCAGTCACTGGATGGCTGGGGAATTCTGGGAATTGAAATCCACCACTTTTTAAAAGTTCCCAAGGAAACTTGGGAAACATTGCTTTGAAGGGTTGAAAGTCAATGGGAATTCCTTTTAACTATGACAGAAAAGCAATAACTGGAAATTATATGAGCCTTCTCTCACTAATGGCTAGATTTTATTCAAAAGCTGAAGACAGCCAACATTGTTAGGAAATTACATTCTAGTATATCCAGTCCTTTTTTGTATTCATAATCAAATAATTAGCTAGCTAGAAACAGGCCAAAACAAAATAGTGATGAGTTATGTGAAATTAAAATGAAAAATGACTTTTTCTTTCCTGGTTTGTGGAAATTTTGATCTATTTATATTCAGGTGATGGACAATAGAAACACTAAATGATATAGAATAATCTTCATCAGAGCAGCTTGTTCAACGTAATGCTCTTCAAATGTGTTGGATGAAGGGCACTAGAATTCCCCGCTACCAAGACATTTGGGAAGTCTGAAATTTACCAAGCACTGGGATGAAAAAGACTGGACTAGTCTATTTACCATTTAACCAATATAGATTGTGACAGCAATAAAAGGATTTTCCTATAATTTGTTACCTGACTCTTTTAATTAGGTTTTCCCAATTTAGATGCCCTTCTGATGCACAGATTCAAACCCTGGAATTTCTCAGTTTGCCTTGGTGTCTGTGGGCGTAGTGGAAGTATAAATCCCCGATTTTTCTTCCTCTCTGGTTGGAGATTCTGGAAGTTGGAAATCCAACAGACTTCTACAGTGCTAAAGTAGGGAAGGCTATTCTATGGCAAATACAATAATCCAGACTTCTACAGAAGTGATGGATTACAATATCAGGTCTGGGAAAAGCTGGCATCAGTCAGTTCAGCTACTGAAAAAGGCAGATGTTAAAATGAGCTATTTCTTTAAAAAGCAGCAGGCAGCACCAAACTGGCACAGTGAAGGGTATAACTTCAAGAAAATGTCAGTGTTTCTCCACCATGTCCACTTTCAGATGTATGGACAATTTCCCAAATTCTCAGCAATTGCTGAAATTTCTCAGGTAATGTGGTCATTGCTGAGAATTCTGCAAGTTGACTACACCTTTGGATCCCAGCAGCTTGAAGATCACCTCTAATTCTTTCAAGTGCTAATGACCAGAATCTACAAAGCATGGAATTCTTGCCAAAGTTCTTGCTCTGCAAGGCAAATCACACTCATCTTTCCAAAAATTCCCCGGCAAAAGCCTCCTTGGCTCATGGCTGTGATTGCAAATACCTGGAAGGCTTCCCTGTTCTTCCGCTGCTGACGCCTCTCCCGTAATCGACCCCGTTCACGCTCCTCCTCTTCCTCCCTCTCCAACGTCCGGATGTGTTCCTCAAAGCAGATTAAGGCATCCTCCTTGTCCATGTCTGAAAGAGGGAAAGTTGGGAGCAGGCCAGGCTGAGCTAAGTGATAAAACCATGGTGACACGGGAGGAAAAATACAAGTTTATTCTGTAATGAGGTGACAGGCACAGACAAAGGGGAAGAGAGCCTAAAGAGAGTCCCCTATGAATGCTTGCTGCTCTAACCTCTAACCTTGCTGCTCTAACTTGCATGCCTGCTCTAACCATGGAGAGCTGTAGCTGTCCTATCTAAGATGGGAAGTTGTGGCCCAACCTGTCACCAGGGCAGCAGACAGGTCAAGTGTTTGAAATGTTAGGACAGCTTGTTATACTTCTAGCTTTTGTGACTTCTAGAAGGTAGCAATTAGATTACACTGCCCAAATAAAAACCTACATTATGGCTTGAAGATGTGAATATATGGTTCCCATAGCATGTGAAGACAAGAGTTAGAAAGATGAAAGTAGGAGGAAGGGGATGGCAGAAGATGACTCACTTTGCAAGTCTTCGTCTTCGGCAAAGCTGGGGTTGTCCATGAGGTACTGCTGGGCTTCAGACCAAGTGGTCTGGAAGCTGACACGGCTCATGCTATCCAGGATCCTCTTCAGAGCTTGAATGTTCCTTTTGCGGAGTTGCTTGGCATGCTCCTGGGTGGAACAGAAGGGGCACCATTAATGCTAGGACTGTGGTTTCTGCTTGGAGGTGTAGGAATGAAGGAATGAAAGTGTCAGGATGTCACAGCGCAAACCTCAATCTTTTTGTAAGTCAGGTCTCACACACACATATATGTAAGGGACGGGGCTTTTATCAAAACAACCTTGCAATTCAGATGAAACTGTGGTTTGGATTTTCTGTGGATGTTGGTGGCTAGTATTTATCTCAGTAATCTTGGATTCCTGATCTCAATTTCTGAGAGTAAGTAACAAGATGAGTTTTTCTACTGTTACTCAGGAAGGAAGGCTATGGGGGAAGGGTGAGGCCTGTACTTTTGTTGTTGTTGCTGTTGCTATCAAGAACTACTGCCCTTGCCCCATTCTTGACATACCTTCTCTTTCTTGGCCAGAAAAAAAAGAACGTCATCATAGATCTCCTTGCGATCCCTTTCAGGCACCACAGCCCACACTTCTAGCTCACCAAACATTTGCTCAGCTTTTCTGAGGAGGGAAATAGAAAAGAAAATTGGAGATGGAGGGTAGGGTGACAACCCTCAAGGGAGGATAAATAAAGATGCATGAAGGAAGGCTCAGCCAATCTCATTGTACACATGTTGTACTCTACCATAAAGGTAATAATAATCAAGGACAACCTAGCAAGCAGAGTGAGGTGCTCAGGGACATCCATGCTTGGAAGAACCAAGCAACAGTCCCACTACTTTGATCTGGTGAGGACAGAGATTTGGCAACAGAAAAAAACAAGAGGGATACCTATAACAGAAACCTCCTATTTCATGCCTGAACAGGGGAAAATGGACTGCTTAGCATAGCCAAGGTAACATCCTCTTTTCTGGTCTTCAAGCTGCAACCTTTTCAGCATTTACATCTCTCATTCTAGCCTACTGGAAATCCAGCAATAAATTCTAAGTTCATTACTGGAAAAAGAAGCTTCCTGTTCCCTAAAGTGCTAAATCTCTGCCAGGTTCAGATGTGCAACCTTGCAAAATTAATCATCATTACAGCTGATGCTATTCAAGGAACTGAATTTCCTTCGAAGGATTCTTCAAGACCTAGCCAGGAAGACATCAGTTCTCTTAGCAATCTCTAAAACAGTTTTGAGAGAACCATCCAGGCTCCCAACCTTCCCCCGCTGAGTTGTTGTTCCACCAAGCATCCTGATCCTTGTGTACCTGTAGCGGGTGGTAGAATTCATTTTGTTGTGTTCTTCCAAGAAGCGCTGCAGTTCTTCCTTTGCCTCCTTGGCCCGCAGCCGGGCCTCTTCTTTTTCTTCCTTGTCCCGTTGAGCCTTGTAGGCATTGAATGCCTGCTTCTTCTCATTCAGCTTGGGCAAAGCACTGGGACACACAGAAGCCAGAGGTCAAGAGTTAGCTCACATGGGCAACAGGCAAAGAAAAACAGGGGACCCAAAGTTCTAGTACCCTGAGTGAGTAAACGAGGTAGATGGGCAGGGCACTGCAACTGAGTTTTCTCTGTAGGGCTTTCAGCATACAGGTCTGCAACTTGGACTCATTGTCTGACAAGGGAGGAAGGGAACTAGATGCATCCACCCAGGATCATACCTGAAACGGGGTTCACTGCTAATAAGCTTCATGGCCTGTTCCCAGGATGCACTAGCTGGAACGCCCTAAAACCAGAAAATGGGGTATTTCAATCAAGCTGTACCATCTTCTGCTCTTGGACTGCAGCGGTTAGGCCTGTATTGCCTTCTTTGGCAGGCTCCTTCTTTTAAATCCATATTTTTAAAACAAATACAAGAATCAGGGTATAACAAGCTTGGTGTTTTGATTTTCTTCTGCTTGAACGGGTCTCAATGGAAAGCACTCGGGACACAAAATTTTCCACCATTTTCTGGGCAGGCTAAGCGACAGGCATAAAAGAAATGTTATCTCAAAAGGCTCTTTAACTCCTTGTTCTCCTTTCCCTTCTGCAATTATTACCTTCTCTTTGAGCAGCTCCTTAAAAGCTTGTTTGGCTTCCTCTTTGTTGCTCCAGGCACTGCCACTGCCACGATCTTCTTCATCTCTCTGCAGGGGATCACAACTGCCCAAGGAAAAGCAAAGCATTTGGACAAAACGTGAAGTAAAGCTAAAGAGGCTTAAGAATTCAGCCTATGGATGCTAGGAATTCCAGGTGGATCGTGCGGCCTTCCACACAGATAAATGGGCAGATGAACAGAGGGGAGTTCCATCTCTCTTCCTCTTCCTGTCATTCTACTTGTCCTGCAGCCCCCAGTTTGAAAGCCTTAGGCAGGCTTAGTGTGGTGTTCCTCAATCTGATGTTTTCCTGATTGGCTGGAGTAAAGATGCCACTGTCTGCTGGACCAGTACCTCTCAACCTTGGCAACTCTAAAGAAATGTGAACTTCAACTCCCAGAATCCTATTTATTTTACATACATTTTACGTGTGCTATACAGGTAGTCCTCCACTTATGACCACAATTTATGTTGTTAAGGGAGGCATCTGTTAAATGAGGTTTGCCCCATTTTACAACCTTTCTTGCCACAAGTGAATCACTGCAGTTGTTAAGTCACATGGTTGTTAAGTGAACCTGGCTTCCCCAGTGACTTTGCTTGTCAGAAGGTCGCAAAAGGGGGTCACGTGACCCCAGGACACTGCAACTGTCGTAAGTATGAACCAGTTGATGAGTATCTCAATTCTGATCGCATCACCAGCAATAAATAGGGATAGGGATGCTGCAACGGTCGTAAGGGTGAAAAATGCTCAGAAGTCACTTTTTTCAGTGCCGCTGTATCTTTGAATAGTCACTAAATGGACTGTTGTAAGTAGAGGAGTTACAACTGTATTTCTATGACCTATTTTATACCTTTTGAACCTGTTCAGTGTTGAATGTTATGTGTCTATAACTTGAAGGTGCTTCTGACACAGATGAAGAAAAAACTCCTAGAATTCCTCATCCAGGCTGGATAATTCTGGGAATTGAAGTCCACAGATCTTAAGAGTGTCTTAAGATTGAGAAACATTGTGTTAGAAAGCTGGCTCTAGATCAACAACTTCCCTCTGCTGTCCCCTCCTCTTGAATTACCTGCTTGTGACCTCCTCCTCAACAGCAGCTGGGACTCCCTCAGTCCCCGGGGTCTCTTCGACACCCGCAGTGCCTTCCGTGTCTGAGGTGGCCGCGGAAGACGGGGTGGGACTGGCAGGGCCCGACAATGGTGGCTCTGATTGCTGAGGTAGCTGTTGCCTCCTGGGAAGGAAGAAGATGGCAGCTATGAATATTTTGCAGCAGAACAATACAAGCCCAATTTACTGCACAGTTTAGAGAATTTCCCACACAATGGATTCCAGAGAGAAGGGACATCGGACCAGCCTCAACCAGTCCTAACCCCACTCAGCCCTTTTTTGGGTTCTGTGTTTCCATTAGCATTTTTCGATTTCTTGCCACCATCAAGTAGAATCAGAAACAGAAATTTTATTTGCAAGCAAAATGGCAAAGCTCAGGTTTTCTGAAGGTTTTGTGACCCAGATGCCAGGTTCAGCAGATCTTCCAGAAAGATAAGTCAACATCTAGGAGAGGCTTGGAAGAAAAAGGAAGTCCCCTGCCCTGCCACTGCTCACTCCATGCCCATCTCTCATGGGACAATCCCTGCTGGGTGGGCCTGTCTTTTCTCCTGCCCAGCCAGTTCTTTGAGCTCTTCTTGATGCAATCTGCTTCCAGGAACTTACTCTGCTTCCTCCTCTTCCTCCTTGATCAATGCTGAAGAACAAAAAGAGGAAAAGGTTATCAAAGGAAGATTGTGGGAAGCAGGACTCCACCCTATATTTGATCCTGGAGACCTTCACCTTCAATGTCATCCAGCTCTCGTGGCCTGGTCCAGCGTGACTCTTTGCTCTGAGTATTGTAGTAATAGGATTTCCCAGTTTCTGAGCGATATTCACGCCAAGGACAGTGTGACAGCAAGATCTGCAGAGGAAAAAAAAGACAGTCTTAGTAAATGTATAGTGTGTGTGTGTGGGTGTGTGTGTGGGTGTGAGAGAGAGAGAGGGAAGGAGGGAGGGAGGGGGGGGAGAGGGGGAGAGAGAGAGTGAGTTGTGGGGTAAAGATCCAGAACTTTTTATCCTTTTCTGAAAAATTATGCACTGACAGACCAATCCGTAGCTATAATCAAGCTTGCCTGTCTCAGTTAATGAACTGATTCCTTTTCTGCATTCATACAATACCCTTAAATTAATCTGAAATATTTAATCACAAAAGCCTTCTTTTCTATTAGCCCCAACTTGGTTGTGAAGCCAAAAGCTACAGTTATATCCTGTGTCTAAAAAAGAATTTGGTTGTCTGCTTGGGAAATTGAATTTTGAGTGAGAACCAGTGTGGTTTCTTATTAAAGGGTTATTTATAAATTACACCTATACTAAGGGGTTATTTTGCGAATGGCCACATGATTTTGTTTTCATTTAATAATTCAACAATTCTTTCCTCACTTAGAGGTAAGGCTCCTGACGGCCTTCTTCAAAAGCATCTATCTGGCTCACATCCAGCCGATGGGAGCAAAACCTGTAGTCAACAAATTCTCCCAGATTCCACGGAATAATCTGAGATAATTTGATGGACCTGGTTAGACTTGAAAGAGATCCTAACCCAATCAATTGCTGAATACAGGAATGTTGGAATTACAATTTCCCTACCAGATGGCCATCCAGCTTCCACAATGAAGTAGAGTCTGTTCCATGTAGATACAACTCTTTGCTGGTAGAAAATTTCTCCCAAACATCGGTTGAGATCAGCCCCTTCTACCTGCCGGTTCTTGCCCTATGTTCTGGAAGGGACCACAAGCCTCTTCAATCTTTAATCATTTGTATCCCATATCCCTAAAACTTCTCCGTGCTATGCACACTTCCTCTGAGTACCTGTTTTACAGTTCCTTATCAGCCTCATCATCTCCTGTGTTTATATTCCAGGAATTCTTAGGATTATGACTCCAAACCTACTTTTTAGGAGAAAAACCAGATGGGATTGCTGCCTGGGATGGCTGACTTTCACTTACCAGAGACCCAATACATGTTAACAAGGAGCGGGGGGGGGGGGGGG
>BHFT01032503.1:0-66658 GCA_004320025.1 Laticauda laticaudata | reverse complement strand
CCACTCTGTTGCTGAAGTCATATTTCCTGCAATCAAGTTTGGTGCAATTAATCTTGAGTTTGTATCTATTGTTTGCTGTTGTGTTGTTATGGTTGAAGCTGTAGGTAGGACATTGCAATGTATGATTTTGACAGGTAGGACATTGCAATGTATGATATTATATTCTAAGATCAAAATCACTCCAAACTCTCAATTTACACCAAAATGTCAAGTGCAGGAGAATTATTAAATGATATATTTTCTGGAGATGTCATTCCAGTCCCACTACCAACTCCTATGGAAGATATGGTTGGTTGGTGAAAGTGACAGAATTTGCTTCGAAAGACCAACTGACTTGATGACATTATTGAAGAATGTCTACAATGGCCTTCCTCTAAGCAAAAAGGGCCATTGTTGACATGTATCAATAACTAGAATCCTCCTCTGGATGTTGTGAGTTATGGTTTTGGTGATTTGATTTGATTTTAGATGATTGGATGATTGGAACAAGTAGATTATAGAAAGAAGGGAATTATGATGAAATGTTTGAGAAAGAGTTTTGATTAAATTATATGTAGAACTGCTGAAAGGGAGATTAGAAGCCATTTCTTTACTTAAAAACATACAGAAAGACACACAGAAATATAGAGATTGTGTTTTCTGTTCTTTTATTTCCTTTTCTTTTTTCTATCTTTTTTCTTCCATTTTTCTTTTTATTCTTTTTCACATTTACTTTATTATTTTACTTTCTTTTCTTTCAATATATTTCTCATTATCTGCGTAAAATCTTTTAATAAAAATGTTTACAAAAGAAAGATGTCATTCCAGCCACCCAAAAACTGAGAATCCCTAGTGCTCATGTAATATATCTTAGTAGACAGCACCAGTTAATAAAAGCTTCTGTTTTTACAACAGAAATTACACAGTTCCTTTTGCCATTGATTTTAGTAATTTTATCTGAAAATGAAAGTAGTCTTGCCTTCAGAAATTGTGGGTGATCCATCGCTTGAAATTTTCAAAAAGAGATTGGACAGTCATTTGTCCAGAATCATATTGAGTCTCCTGCTTAAACAGGGATCAGACTAGAATACCTCCAATATGCCTCCCAAGTCTCTTATTCTTTTAATCCCCAAGCTAGTGTCAACCACATAAATTAAAATACCACTTTCTTCACCTTCAGCTAGCATGATCAAAAGCCAAGGCAGTGGGTGGGTGGTAATGAGAGGAATAGCATTTGAAGCCCACCAGGTCAGAAATGGTTGAACTGAAGTATGAGTCATTGTAGCCAGACCTTAAAAGAGGTGATACATTTGCCAAAGTTAGTAGAAGATTATGAGCTGCGGATGCCTGTAGCTTCTTCGTCAAGAAAGCTCCGCCAAAAAGCATCCATAAGCTGTGTAACTGATCTTTAAGGGGGAGTACATTTCCACGTACAATATGCCTTGGCAACGAACTGGATATGTAGACAAAGGGCAAGGAGGAATTGAAGATAAAACCAAAAGGATTTGTGCATGTCACCATGGTGGAAAGTTATGTTGTTGACAGTAACTGAGAAGAGGGAGGCTCGAAAGCAATGAAGAGCAGATCAGCCTTTGGCATAGTGAATCTCAGTTGGCAATGAAACATCGAAGGAGAACAATCAGGCAGGAAATAGGAGGTTTGGGGCTGGATGAAGGGGAAAATGTCTGATATAGGAAAAGAGAGAGAGAGAGAGAGAGAGAGAGAGAGAGAATGGATTTTTCTTCAAGGGAGAAGATAAGGGATAATTCCACAACAACAGAGAAACCGCAAGCCAGACAGGTGGCAATAGGAGGATCTGAAAAGAGTTATAGTTGGCAGAAGCATCCAATAAATAAAAAAAATAAAGATAAAATAATATTTAAGCACCAGCGACGCAAGGAATAGAAATGGTACCAAACCCTTAGAAACAAAACAGAGTGGGAAAGTCAGCGACATAGTATAATGCTGAATGAGAACAGAGGCATGGTAAAGTATTTAAGAATCAAGCCAGAGAAATTCAGATTACCCACCATGACAATTGTGTTAGGATTACTCTGTCTTTCCTGTCTACTATTGCACTGCAGGATTTAGTGATAAAGCTCTTTTCTTCAGGATAAAAGAGCAGGGAACACAGGTTAATATCTTGCTTTAATGTACTAACCCCTGGGCAGCACAAGGCATTTTCTTGCTTCAGACAGGAAACCACTGTGAGCCTCTGCTTCTCAGAAAAGGCAATCAGCCTATGAATTTTTCTTCCTTGAATTTGATCCCGCTTCATGACACTCAGTATCAGGATCTGTCTCTTGGGTGATAGCAATAGCACTTAGACTTATATACTGCTTTCCAGCCCTCTCGAAGGGGTTTACAGAATCAGCATACAGAATTTCCCCCAACAATCTGGGCCCTCATTTTACCATCCTCGGAAGGATGGAAGGCTGATTTAACCTGGAGCCTAGTAAGATCCGAACTGCCAAATTGCAGGCAGCCAGCAGAAGTAGCCTGCAGTTCTCTATTCTAACCACTGTGCCACCATGGCTCTTGATGGAGCCAATCTGCGAAGCCAGAATGAAGGCTGTGAAAATATCTAAAAACTCCCGCACATCCTGAACACAAAGTGTTTCAACTTCTTCCCTCTACACAATGCTATTGAGCATTGTATGCCATAAAGACCATTTTTCCCTCCATGCTATCACTCTGCTAAACCATTAATTGCCACAACACTGTTTTATGCCCCAGGTTATCAAACCATATTGGGCTGTATTGCTGTGATCCTTCTCATCTTTCTATGCCTTTAGCATATTATGTTTATCACGTTGTTGTTTGCATCTTATGATCTATGTTGATTGTTTTTATTTAGTTATCTTATGATTATCACTGAGGGTTGTGTCATGATTTATGATTGGATTATGATTATATTCATGATTTATTACTTGTTGCTTGAATGTACATTGAGAGCTTATGCACTGGAGACAAATTCATGGTGTGTCCAATCTCATTTGGTCAATAATTTCTATTCTGTTCTGTTCTGTTCTACTCTACTCTACTCTACTCTACTCAATCTATTATTTTCAGAAGCCATACAATGGAGCATCTGCTCTTTTCAAAAGTTTCAAATTATGTATTTATTAAACTTTGAGCAACCATTGTCAAAGTACAGTTACGAGTCGTGCCTTTTTCCAGACAAAGCATTGTAGTGGACCCTGTGTCTTATCAAGACCAAACTAATGATATTTCTGCACAATTAAAAGCAGATGGAGGCCTCTGTTACAGAGCTAAAGGTATTTGATTTCCCCTCTTAATTCTGCTGGAACCTTCTCATGCTACTTAGCGACCAATCCTTGACAAAACTAATTTGGGGGTTGCACGCACAAATTAACTGATGTCAGACTGTGTGCGGGAGTGGGGTGTAGATTTAAGCAATATGTGGGTGATACATTATTAATTGATTCACTGATTCTGTGCTACATAATTAAAGGACGTCTTGAAGAACATGGGCAGGTGCACAATTGTTCATATTGTCATGCCCAGATTCTGTTCAGACTGGAAGAAGAGTTAAAATGAGAAAGAAATAGAAATGCAAACACCTCCTTAAGGACAACTAAGATAAACCCCTAAGCCTTTATTGTTTTGAGAAGATTACAGGAGCAAAGCCCACCATTTTTCTTCTCAGACAGCCATGTCAGATGCAAACAAACAAAAAAAAAGAATCTGGTTATTTCCACAATAGCAAAAATCAACACAAGTTCTGGAATATTGATGAATCACACCTCTTCTTAATATGGCCCTCCATGTACATCTATTATTTATGAATTTCCATGTTCATATATCATATGATAACTTCATATCAAGAAGCAATTTGGTGTAGTGATTAAGGTGGTGGCTTAGAAAAACAGGAAACTGTGAATTCTAGTCCCACTTTAGGCATGAAAACTAGCTGGGTGACTTTGGGTACCAGCAAACTGTGAGTTCTAGTCCCACCTTAGGCATGAAAGCCAACTGGATGTCTTTGGGCGCGTCACTGTCTCTCAGTCTATCCCACCTCACAGGGTTATGGTTGCGGGGAAAATATCAGAACAAGTGTGTATCATGTGTAATAACCACTTTGAGTTATTTATAAAAATAATAAAAGGCAGGATAAAAATCTAATAAATAAATAGATATAATAAATAATGTTATAGTACATATATGTATGTAGGTATGTATGTGTGTATGTATGTGTATATATGTATATGATGAATGTACCTTTTCTTTTATGTATACTGAGAGTATTTACACCAAGACAAATTCCTTGTGTTTCCAATCACACTTGGCCAAAAAACAACATGTATGCTGTTCAGCTTTGTTCAGGTATTTTCCGAACACAAAAATAAGACATCCTAGATCTGAATGAATGAAATATTCTTATTAAATACTTCGTTTATTACATAGTTGACTGTGCTGACAACAAACTCACACAAAAACTATCAATGGAAATCAAATTTAGCAACCCATGGAGGTCTGGATTTGGAGTTACACTCAAAATTAAAGTGCGAAAAAAAACATACAGGCGGATCCAACTTTGAATGTAATGCCCTTAAAAATAAGTCAAAATGATGCTCAGTAAGTGTGTCGTGGCCTCCACGTGCCGGATACCTCCCTACAACGCCTGGACCTGTCTCTGATCTGGCGGTGGCGGATGGTCTCCTGAGGATCTTCCTCCACAACCTGGATAAAGGCATCCCAACTGCCCTGGACAATCTGTGGTGCAATGTGACATTGGTGGATGGAGCGAGACATGATGTCGCAGATGTGTCACAATGGATTCAGGTCTTGAGGAACGGCGTGGGCGCAGTCCATAGCAATCAATGCCTTCGTCTTGCAGGAACTGCCTGACACAACTCAGCCACATTGAGGTCTAAGCATTGTCTTTGCATTAGCGAGAGAACCAGGGCCAACTGCACAAACATACTGGTCTCACAAGGGGTCTGAGGATCTCATCTCAAGTAGCCTAATTGGCATTTTCAGGCTACCTCTGCGCAGCACATGGAGGGCTGTGAGCCGCCCCTAAAGGAAATGCCACCCCACACCATTACTGACTCACTGCCAAAACAGTCATCTGGAGGATGTTGCAGGGCAGCAGAATGTTCTCCATTGGTGTCTCCATAGATCCTGTCACGTCTGTCACATGTGTTGCAGTGTGAACGCTGGCTTTCATCCTGTGAGGAAGGGGGAGGGAGAGCACAGGGCGCAGTGGTGTAATTTTGCCAACTTTTGGTGTTCTCTGGCATAATGCCAAACTCCTCCACAGGTGTTGGGCTGGAAGCACAACCCCACCTGTGGGATGTCGGGCCTTCCATATCACCCTCATGGATGTACTGTTTTCTGACGTTTGAGCAGCCACATGCACATGTTGTTGGCCCGCTGGAGGTCATTTTGCAGGGCTCTGGCAGTGCTCCTCCTATCCTCCTTGGCACAAAGGTGGAGGTAGCCGGTTCTGATGGCTGGGATTGCTCTCTCCTACGGCCTCCTCCATATCTCTGTTGTACTGGCCTGGTCTCCTGGTGCCGCCTCCATTAGCTCTGACACTAGCGCTGACAGACAAGCAAACCTTTCTTACACAAGCTCGTGTGATGAGCCACTTGTGTGGGTTGTAGACTCCATCTCATGCTACCACTAGAGTGGAAGCAGCCGCCAGCATTCAAAAGTGTCCAAGACCATTAGGCCAGAAAAGCATAGGAATGGAAAGTGTCTGCTACCTGCAGAACCATTCCTTTATTGGGGATGTCTTGCTAACTGCCTATGCTTTCCACCTGTTGTCTATTCACAATGGACACGATGTCAAAACTAAGTCTTCAGCACCTTCCAAAATACAGTACTAATAAAATCAGAGCTAATCTAACCATAAGTAGGTATAAAATACTTATTATTTGGAAATCAGAATTTCTGTGATGACCCGGGGCACAGCATATAGACAACAGTCAAATAACAGTTCAAACCGCCCCTTTATTGTTCCAAATGTTCCTCCCATGTTTCTGGCAAGTCCCAGAGCAAAGTGATTACACACACACACACACACACACACACACACACACACTTCCAGAAGCCTCTGGCTGCAAGTAGTCCAGCACCATGCTGTGAGCACAATGGCTGCAAAACAAGAAATCCAGCAGGACAAGGCAATAAGTCAACTAGTCCAGGAATCAAGAAATAAAGTAAGTCCAGGAAATGTTCAACCTCAGCAACGGCATACAACACTCCATGAATTCAGCATTTGTTCCTGACAAATGCCCCTCCCCACAGTGTCTCCTTAAGTCTCAGTCCCCAGGTGTTCCTTGTGGAGAGAGGCGGGGTGCTCTCCTCCTGAGTAGTCAGGTCAGCCTGCACTGTTCCTGCCTTCTCTCCACTCTCCATACTCAAGGATCAGGAGGGTCCTTGCTCATTGCCTGAGCTTTGTCTCTCATGTTCACTGCTTAGCCTCTCTTGGTCATCCTACTCCTGTTTCTCCCTGCTTACAAGCATCCCAATCCTGAAAGGCTCTGGCCTGACTTGGCCTGCTCCTCCCCATATTCCTCTGAAGCCAACGAAGCCACCCTCTTGCTCTCCATTGGCTCCAATCCTGGCTCATCTTCCTCTGCAGATTCAGGCTATGACGGGGGCATTTCGCTGGGCAAAATATTGCAGCAGAAACAGGACGGGGGGGAACTAAGGAAATCCAAAATTTCATCCAGATATTTCAACCATGAGGTCTGCAGTTCCACACTAAATTCAAGAGCATGCTGAATGCCATCAATATTATTGGTATCCAGCTATGCATAGCATTCATGCACCAAATACAATGTCCTAATACATATAGACCAGGGGTATCAAACTCACAGCATCATGTTGTTGTCACATGAGGTATCGTGACTTTTCCCCCTTCGATAAAATGAGGGTGGGTGTGGCCAGCGTGTGACATATCTGATGTAGACCATTAAATACCCTATTGTAGGCCTCTCTATGGCAGTCTACCGTCTTCCAGGTTTATCCCCCATCCCCCAAATAGAAAGAAGAGTAACCCAATTTACTGTTTGGTTGACAAAGTTGGAAACCAGTTTGTTTATGTTGTAATAATTCAGAAGCTTACTGTTAAGTATACATACCTTTAGGAGTAACATTATTTGTAAAGTTTCATTATCCTTTTTGTTCAATGGACGTGATGATCATCAGCTACTTCAGATGGGTAGTCATATAAATAAATAACACATGCATACATGCATATGTATGTGGTGAGACCCCTACCCAAAAGCTTATAATACAACACAAAAAGTAAGGAGATAGGAAGGAAGGGAACTGAATTCATCTAAAGTTTATATAAATAAAGAAGCATAATATTTTCTTTGAAGAATAATCACCACGGGCAAATTTGTGTCCTTTTGTATAATGCTTAAATTGCAGATAATTGGTAGTACAGATTGAAATCCTTTGAGGAAATGTTTCCATTGATCGGCAGAATTTTTGACCTTAGAATTTTCAGCAATGCCCTCTGTGTGTGTGTGTGTGTGTCTGCATACACAGCCCACATAAATACACTCGTACACCTGCATACACTGGCTCTTTTCTTTTGTGCACTGCTTCTTTATCCATCTGAAGTTATTTAGGCAGAATTCCAATCATAGGGCATGCTCTGTGGTCCCTATAGTGTCAAGAATGCTTGGAACGACAAATATATTTAGAAGAGACATCTGCCTAACATTTATAATGTAATCTTCTGCCTTAATGCTGTGTTAATTGCCAGGCCAAGTCTTGATAACGGGTTTTGTGGGTCTATGGATAGGTTCACACAATGCATAAAGTCATGATTTGTTTATATTTGTTGAATGAGTGTTGAATAAAACTGACCACTTGCAAATCATGCTAAAGCACATAAATCACTGAGCGCAAACTACACTTACTGGACTTCACAACTTGCTAAACTAAAGTCCAAATATGGCTTTCACTTCTTTCTTATGTGTGGCAGGAAGAGGTTTTAGGTACAGGCAGTCCTCGACTTACAACCACAGTTGAGCCCATGGTTTCTGTTGCTAGGTTCGCCCCATTTTATGAACTTTCTTGTGACAGTTGTTAACTGAATCATTGTGGTTGTTAAATTAGTCAAACTGTTGTTAAGTGAATCTGGATCGTTCAGAGTATATTGATGAACTGGAATAGAGCTTAGTAAAAAAATGTCAGTAAGCATGGCAACAGACCAGTGGAGAGAGTCAAAAAAATTTACTACCAGTTCTGTGGGCGTGGCTTGGTGGGCATGGCAAAGGAAGGATACTGCAAAATCTCCATTCCCTCCCCACCCCACTAACCTGCTCTCCAGCTCTGTTCTCCTGTGCAGGGCAACAAAAGAAGACCTAGCTGACCAGTGGGATCGGCTACAAATGGTATTGTAAACTTCACTCATATTAATATGTTTATAAAGAAGTTAATGATCCTGCTGAATCAGTCATCTGTATGTTTTCTGGACTTGAAAATTTCTGCTGCAAATTCTTATCAGGCTCCCCCCATTGACTTTGCTCATCAGAAAGTCACAAAAGGAAATCATGTGATTCAGGGACACTGCAACCATCATAAATACATGCATACAAGTGTGTGAATTTTGATCACATGATCATGGGGATGTAAATGTGTGAAGTCATGTTACTTCTTTTGGTGCTGTTGTAACTTTGAACGGTCTTTGAACTTGTTGGAAGAAATATCCTTCTGGGTTCAGTTCCAAGTGAGGAAAAAGACACTGGAAACATGGAGGCTGTTTGGAAAGATTGTTTAATGGTGGACAGGACCACATGGCCTGGAGTTCCAAGTTGAAAAGGATGATCACATGCTTCAAGATGTTGGGTGAAGAAAAAGAAGGGGGAAAAGGGGCAAGATGCTGAGAGTGCAATTGTTTCATACCCTCTGTTGGGCCCCACCTTAGTGTTTCCTGTTCCTGTGTAAGAAATTGGCTGTCAGAATCTCAGGGCTGGGTGTCTTAGCTAACTTCGTAGGTTTTGTCTAGGCCACATGGCTTCACCTGAGTGCTGGCTGATGCAATTTTCCCAGACCATGTGGTGAGATGGGTAGAGGGCTTTGTTATGTAGAATATTATGGCCCAGGCCTGAATGGCCCACCCATTAACAAAGGTGGGATGAGCTTCTGCTTCTGAGTTTCTACTTCTCTTTTTAGGGGAAATATTCTGCCTTTTTAGGATATCCTAAAATATTTCATTTTCCTAGGATAGGGGTGGGTTTTAACTTCCAACAAACTGTTGCAACTTGAGAACTACCTGTACTCCAGTGGTATGGAAATGGGGGAGCTAGGAATCCATTCCTACAATGAATTTGAATTTCTATAGCCTAAAAAATATCCAATTTAAGTCCTATCACTTTTCTCCTCTGCTTCAACAATTAGCAGAAAGCATTAGGCTTAGAAAAGCATGTAGTAACAAAATGGATGGCATGAGAGCATGCCAACTTTATAGCTCTCTGTGGGTCTTTTAAAGCAGGATCAATGATAGATGGATATCCAGTCAACTTCCTCCTGTTACAGACGCTCAGGCTGATGTTTGTTGTTCTGCAAATTAATAAAGACACATAACATATACTAAGAACATGAGAGAGATACACCATTGATTTACTTTATTTCTCCCTTGTGAAAAGTGGAAGTGAGAAGGTTGTTACTTTCCCAAGATCTGCAGCAGCTTGGGCAAGATATGATTGAATGACTGAGCTAGAGAGAACTAACTAGTAGGTCTCTGCAGATGACTGTCAATTCATCTCACAGACATGTCACTCTATCCTGATGTGATGAAACATCTCAGAGGATTAAGTCATTACCCCTATCCAGAGCTTTCAGATAGGCTGATCTGCTTTCATCAGCTCTTTTGCATCAATGGAAGTTGCTTCTCCTGATGCCCAGACGCTAGTTCAGGGGTATCAAACTCGATTTCATTGAGGGTCGCATCAGAGTTGTGTTGGACCTTGGGGGACTGGGGTGGGCATGGCCAGGATGGGCATAGCTAGCTCAATGTCACTCATTAAGGCTCTGTTTACGGCCACGACAGCCTCCTGCAGCCCTCTGTCAGTGAAAACGGAGCCTGGGGAGCATGCATGGCTCGCCCACTCTGTTTCTGCTGGCAGAAGGCTGCAGGAGGCTGTCACAGCTGAAAAGGGAATTCAGGAGGGCTGCGCAGAGGCACCGTAGGCCAGTCCTTCGCTGTTTCCAGGGTGACCAGTGTCATGGTGGCAAAAAGGGGCCTGCAATGTCCCAACTCATTGTCTTCTCACGGAACAAGAGCTATTGGCAAGTCTCTTTCAATCCACTTGGGAGGAACTGAGGAATAGAAATGGTTCCATGTGGAAATATCCCGAGGGGGATCATTTTGAGGAACACACAGATATAGTTAAAGCTGACCTCGGCAGTTCATTAATGTTATTCTGTAACAAAGCTGCCTTCTTGGCAGTGTGTTAATCTGAAGCAACATTTAGATAATAAAAGTGCTTCATCTGTTCCATTCTACAAATTAAACTTCGCTTACAAGCACAACAAAAAGGGTAGTTGAAAAGTTAACAACTGTTCTGATTAACACTCCCAGAAGAAATTTCACTATCTGCTTAGTCATTTCTCCTCATTATTCGCTTTGGGCTCAACACCGGAAAAATGGTTTTATTTTACTCTTCAATTGGTTTGGAATCCCTGCTTTTCTATTTACATTTAATTGTTCCATTCTATTTACTTATGAAAGTAAAAAATGGAAATGAAAAATAACCCTAAATATTCAGAAGACAAAAATGAAAACACCTGGCAGGGTTAGTGAACTTAGAACTGATTACAAGGAAGTGAAGGTGGCGAAGTAATTTTGTTTTCTTGAGCTCAGAGATGGGAAAATGGGCATGATGGAGAAGACAGCAGTGTCAAATCTAGACAAGATCATGAAAGATTTATTTAGTCATTTATTTTAATCAATTAGGTGATGCTTTACTCCAGAACAACTCCACAGTACTTTAAACAGGAAAGCAATTTAACATGTCTAAAACCATGCAAACCAAGGAAAAAGGGAAAAGAACAAGATGTCAAGTCCAATGGACAACACGGAATATATATCACTAATATGCAACAAGAATCTCCGGATATTCTAATCCAGGGCCCGGCAGAACTGTCAGGACTTTAAGGTCCTTTGGAATTTCATTTTGGTGGAACTCACTTGGATCTCAGAGAGAACCTCATTACAGAGGGATGGACCTGCTACAGAAAAAGTATCCTTCAAGAGGACTGATGAAATTATACTATTTGATTTAAGGACCCAGAGTACACCAACTCTGCCAAGTCATATTTTCCAGGAAGAAATCATGGGAGATGGGTGATGTTTTGTTCGGAACACACACGAGGTAGACCGGGTTCCAACAACAAAAGGCTTTATTTACTCTCAGTCAGTAACAGGAACATTTGGCTGCAGCCGAGGCCAGCCTTTTATACAGGCTGGCCTGCCTGCTTGTAGCCTTAGCTATGGCATTTGCTTAAATTTGCCGCCTTTTTCAGCAGCTCTTTTGGATTGGTTCCTAGTGAACCAATCCAATATGCTTAGTTTTCTTGGCCAATCAGATTTGTAGATTTGGAGTCAACCATTTACATATAGAACACCCCTCCCTCTTAGTCAGTCTACGTGGTGACGTAGTCTCGCAGGTAGGTGGGCTTTTCCGGACTGACTTGCGTGGTTACATTTCTTAGCGAAGACTTTGACCGGTTCAGATGGGGCTGCTGTGTCTTCCGTTCTTCTCCCTGGAACCGTCTGGAGGGTGAGTCAGCCTTTTTACGCCGCCTGAGTTGCTTAGGCCGGTGGTTTTGCCGCTCCCTCCCGTTTCCTCTCGCGGCTCCCCTGGCTGGCCCCTTCCGATGGGTCTTCCGAAGTCTCTCCAAACAGTGAGTCTTTTATTTCTCTTTTTGATTATATTTTCATTGCTTTGGTTTTAAAAGTTCTTTATTTACTTCTCGCCTTTCCCCCCCCACCTTGGTTTGCAATTCGTCGGTTTTTGTCGGCGATATGGTTGTATGACTGTGTTCTTTTCTATAATCGGATCGAAGCTGGTCTATGTGCCGCTTCCATTCCCTACCATCCTCTATGTTAAACGGTAGGATTTGGGCCTGTATTTGAGTAATCTGTCCTGTAGCCATAACGGTTCCCCTGTGAATTATTTAGCGTATACAAATGCCTATTTCGAATTGTCTAAATCTAGTAGAGGAGTCAGGGGGGTTTTCTGGAGTAAAATTTGGGTACCATCAAGGTGTGATCTTAACTCACGCCCCATATAGTAATTCTGCTGGGGACTTATTGGTTACGGTACTGGGCGTTATATGTGCTGGAGTTTGAGCAAACGTTACTTTCTGTTGGACATCTCCGGCGTCCATTCTTTCTAAACCTTCTTAGTAAACCGGACCATTCTCTCAGCCCTGCCGTTTCGCAAGCTGGTGAGGCCGGCGCGGTTAGGGCATTTCTTATGCTAGGGAGGCTAGGTATTGCTCAAAATGTATGCTGGTTAAGCTGTGGCCATTATCGGAGACAAGAACGTCCGGTAGACCATGGGTGCAAAAAGATGTCACAGTTTTTTATTACAGTTTCTGTTGTCGTTGAGGCATAACTTTACTTCAAGCCAATTAATAGGCATCAACGACAATCAGAAAGGTATTCCCTTGGTAGGACCGCGAAGTCAATGTGAATCTTGACCAAGGTCCCTGAGGGGTTTCCCAGTCCTTAAGGGTGCTTTGGTGGAGACGTCTAATTCCCTTGGCATTTGTTGCCATGAGCTTACCCAATACTCTATGTCCTTATCAATACCCCGGCCACCCAACATAACTTCTGGCAAGGGCTTTTCATCTAACATATTCCCGGGTGCCCTTCATGTACAACCTAAGTACCCTGGTATGTAATTGGTTGAATGACCACCGATCACCCCACAACAACACCCCTTTGAATCGAAAGTTCAGTCTGTCTGGACCGGAAAGGTTTAAAAGCTTTCAGTTTTTTGGTCTCTGCAGCCTTTACCTACCCCTAAGAACGCGGGCAGTCAATGAGTCTTCACTGCGGTGGCTCTGGTACATCATAAGCTGAAATGGTAGATCGGGCAAGTCTCAATTTGTTGTTTGTCATCGTGGTGCCGGGTCTTCATCAGTTGCTGGTAAGGGTGCTCTGCTCAAAAGCGTCCGCATGGGAAATTTGTTTCCCGTCGGCGATGTGTCAGAGTGTAGGAATAGGCTGCTAGGAACTCTGACATCTAGTCATTCTTGGGGACAGATATTAGGCGTTGGCTTGTTTCCCGCCAAAATCCCCAATAACGGTTTGTGATCCGTTATTGATTGAAAAGTCCGCCCGTATAAGTACTCGTGGAAGCGTTTTACTCCACGGACTATTGCTAGGGCTTCCCTGTTCAGTTGGCTGTAGAAATTTCGCTCGGTTTTGGATAGAGTCCTAGTATAATATGCGACGGGTGCTTCTCTGCCATCAGGAAGTTGGTGGCTAGGATGGCACCTTACTCCATATGGTGGAGGCGTCGCAGGTCACTCTTAATGGCAGTGTGTTGCTAAATTTGGATGAGAACGTTTTGTTGATGTTAGCAAGCTTTTAATATTTTGGAAGGCTTTCTTTTCTTTGTAACCCCAAGTCCAATTTGCCTTCTTGTCTACACAGACCGTGCAACGGTTCTGCTATAGTGGCCTTGTTTGGCAGGAACACATTATAGAAATTAATTAGTCCTAAACATGTTTGTAGTTCGGTTTTGTTTCTTGGTCAGGTTGCGGTCTCTGATGCTTTAACTTTTATGTCTGTGGGATTGATACCCATCTCCGTTATTGAAATAGCCCAGGAATTCGACACTATTCTTTATTAGGCAGCACTTTTTCTCTTTTTACCCTTGAGGCCAGATTCCCTAAATTTTGTTAAATACTTCTTTGAGTCTGTTTCTTAAATGAGTTTCTGTCTCTGCGCGAGATTAGGACGTTCGTCGAATAGGAACGACTCCTTGTATTGCATTTAGGAAGGCGTTCATCAAACTCTGGAAGACGCCTGGGCCATGCTTACTCCAAATGAGTGATGGTGAGTGTGAGAGATCGCCCTTATGGGAGTGACTATAGTCTGTGCTTCTGCCGTTGCGGTGCCTACGGGAGGGTGGTTGTGCCAAGTCGAGTTTAGCAAAAACTTTTGCCCTTTCCCAAGGACGTGACAGCAAATGCTGGACTACTGGCACCGGGTATGCGCTAGGTTGTAAAGCGTGTGTTCAGGGTAGCCTTTATAGTCAGCCAACGAGATTCTAATGGACCCGTGCAGGTTGGTTATGGAATCGGACATTAGGCGTTTCCCACTTGGCGATGCTGATCCACATTCTAGCACCCCTGGGCTATAGTTTGTCTAGCTGTCTCCTCTTCTTTGCCTTCTAGTGCAAGGGAACTCACCTGGCTTTTTTATTCTTTGTGGGGCTATTTGGGGCTCTCTAGACTAAGAATGGTTTCCCGGATACTTGCCAAGTGAGGCCGTCAAAAACGCTGGAAGTGTCACGGGGATGAGGTCGTACTTCCCAGCCGGTTGTAGGTCCTCGAACTTGTGATCCCGGTCATTCCGCATGCCCAATGGCGGCGAAACCATTCGATGCCCAGGAGGCTCCGCGTCTGTCTCCGGTTTAGCTTGCCAGCCGAGGACCAGCCTTTTATACAGGCTGGCCCTGCCTGCTGTAGCCTATGGCATTTCCTTTAAATTTGCACCTTTTCACGCAGACTCTTGATTGGTCCTAGTGAACCAATCCAATGCTTAGTTTTCTTGGCCAATCAGATTTGTAGATTTGGAGTCACCCATTTACATATAGAACAGGTGATCCCTCAAACAACTGGGTTGTAAGCTCTATAGGTTGCAGCAGCACCTTGAAATAGATCTGATAGCAAATTGGGAAGCTTGCGGAGCAGAGGTGTCACATGGGCATCCCGAGATATGTCCATCACTGCCTGCACTGCTGTATTTTGACCAGTTTAAGCTTCTGAGGGCAGACACATGTAGAGCATATTTCATGCATCAAGGGTAAGGATAATAACAAGGATCAGAATGATATGCTATGAACTCTGTGGAAAACTAGTTGGTCAGTAGCAGGATAGCATCAACCGTATCCTAGTCAGATCTAAATATCTTTGTCTAAAATCGTTACAGAACAGAAAATAGTAGATTTTCTTTTGTAATCAATAATCCTAGGACTGTTTTTTTTAATGTTGCCTTCATTGAAGTGGTCAATCTTTAATCTGATCTCCAGAAACAGACAGTTGGAGAAATTGGCTATTTTCTCTATTGATCAATTGAGTTTTTATTTTGGTATTGCAAAATTGCATGAAAATAATCAAATGCATAAAGTCCTTTATGGTTTCTTAGGGTATCACAGAGTCCATTTTTTCTCAAAAGGGAGTGAAAACTAAGATGCATCTTGGTTCTTCTCCATCAGCCCTGCAAGGTAAAGCAGACCAAGAAACCAATGCCATAGAGATCAGAACCACTTTTATTGTAATAGTTTATAGCAGGGGTCTGCAACCTGCGGCTTTGGAGCCACATGCGGCTCTTTCAGTCCTCTGCTATGGCTCCCTGTCGGCTGATCCCACCACTGTCTGGCCCTTCTCCCCTCCCCATCACTCCTTGCCTGGCCTGAGAAGGTAAGGATGATGGTGGGGGATGGAGACTCACTCCATATTTCAGAGCAGAAAGTGACTGGGTGGAAGTGAGTGAGGTTGAATTGGCCATGTCCTCCCAGTCACACCGGTTGTTAAATTATTGGCTCCCAGTGTTTTCTTTTCTGTGCGAAACTGGTCCAAATGGCTCTTTGAGTGTTTAAGGTTGCAGGCCCCTGGTTTATAGCAACAGAATCTTAAAAATCTGAATGTGCTTTCTTGTCTCTCACTTTATCTTTCTGTAAACAAGGGAGTCACTTGTCTGAGTTGTTTTCTCATTTTCTTGGCCCAGACTCAAGTCCCTCTAATTTTACTGTTGCCTTAACAAAATAACAGAAGAAATGACTTGGAAGGGATCTTGGAGATCATTACAAAACAAGTGGCTGTCCAGTCTCTTCTTAGAAACCTCCAGTGAGGAAGCACCCACAACTCCTGAAGGCAAGCTATTCCACTGATTAATTTTCACTGTTAGGAAATTTCTCCTTAGTTCAAGATTGCTTCTCTCCTTGGTTAGTTTCCATCCATTGTTTCTTACCTTGCCTTCTGGTGCTTTGGAAAATAGGTTGACCCCCTCTTCTTTGTGGCAGTCGCTTGGAACACTGCTATCATTTCACCACTCATCCTTCTTTTCACTAGACTAGACAAACCCAATTCCTGCAACTGTTCTTTATATGATTTAGCCTCCATCCCTCTAATCATCTTTGTTGCTCTTTTCTGTACTCTTTCCAGAGTCTTTACATATATAATTAATATATTATTATATTAATAATATAATATTTATAATATGGTAACCAGAACTGGATGCAGCATTCTAAGTGTGGCCTTCTTAAGGCTTTATAAAGCAATAATAATACTAATCATGTTATCTTGATTCTATCCCTATGTTAATACAGCCTAGGATGCATTGGCTATTTTGGCTGGTGCCATACGCTGCTGGCTCATATTTAAGTGATTGTCCACTAGGATCAAGATAGCTCTTCCTCCCGTCCTTCAAGCCCCCACTCTCCTTTTAAGTATCTATACTAAACTTTGGGTCAAATCTTAATAAAAATCTGAGTTTCACCTCTCAATTTGGCCAACAAGCCTAATGCTGTCTATGGAGATTCTCAGTCATCCAGGTCATGGTTATCCCAAAAGGGCTTTTTCAAGAGGCAACTGGACTTTCTGGGTTTTCTTTGAAAACATTCAGCTTCGCATTCAAGAATTTTCTTGGATGAGAAGTGAAACATCTTTCAAGAAAAACCAGAAAGTCCAGTTGCCTCTTGAAAAAGCACCTTTGAAACAAGCCTGACAATGATACTGCAATTCCCATGAAATGAAAATTGGTATTTCATTCAAACTCTTGGTCTTTACCATAGAAAGGAAAGCCTAGTCACCAGCTACAGCTGTGATTTTCTCCCAAAGACCTCTCGTTCCTGACCATTCTGGAAGAATCAAGGTTCTGGAAGGTTCTTCTTCTGAATGCTACTTTTGAAACCTCTGTGATCTCGAAAGAACCACCTGGGGCCACAAAACTATTCTGCAAATAGTTAATTTTGATACAATCAAGGAAAACTAACATAACTCCCATTCAGATTGTTATAAAATTGAAGGCTAGATGGAGATAAGCCAGCCTTCTCAAAGATGATGCCAAGAAGAACAGGAAGGAAAATGAAACATAAGAGGCTTGATTATGGTTTGAATACATACAGTTTATTCTTGAATTACTATAGTTGCTGAAATTCTTTGGTATGGCTTTCTATTTTTTAAAATAAATATGGCTTATTAGTTCTTGGATTTGTTATGGATTTGCCTAAGTGGTACAAACCTACTTATGAAGTAAATCCTGGAAACTATGTCAACTGCAACTATAATAATTACTGGTATGTTCAAACAATACAAGTATTCAAGAGTACACATGAACAGTCAGTTGATATGTAGCATGCAGATAGCTAATTAAGATTAGTTAACCCCTTTTGAAGCTGTTCAGTCCAAATTTCTACAAGATTTCTTGAAGTTTCTCCAGTGTGCACCAAATTCTCTATTGAGATTGGAATCTAGACTTAATCTTTATAGAAGGTTGAGTATAACTCTGTTGCTTGAAAGTTTGCACAGATCTGTTGACAGGTTTCTGTCTTCCCAGATTGGTCTTCCCAGATAAATATTTGCCATCTTGGAAAATGGTTATAGAGCTGGACATAAAATTTTACAGCTTTTATCAGCTCAATATTTGAGTGTTATTTGCTTTCAGAGAAATCTGAGACAACAGAAAGAATGGGCTCAGTTTTGAGAACAATATCCAGAAAAATCTAAATTCTCGATTTTCTATACGATATATCTGTATAGAGTCTCTCTAAACAGTTGTACGTAGCCAATATTTTATACCCAATTCATAGGAAATCCCTCACATCTGCTGGATTCAATATTCTGTCATCTTTGTTGCTGTAAGGGAGATTTAACAGTACACCACTGTAAGATTAACTAGGTCTCTGCCCATTGAGGAAAACTGAATTGGTCTCAAATGGTTTCCATAGTGTTCTTTCTACTCAGCTTGCCAAGCAGACTTAATAGTTCCCGTCTTAATTAAGAGCAATGATAGCTTAGATGAAGAACATTTCCTTTTCTTGACTGAAACTTTGTCCATGATCTCCAGAAAGGTCACTAAATCCTGCTTTTTCCCTTCTGCTGTTCGATATTTAACACTGACTTGGATAAACATATTCATATTTTATATAGGTTTTTTTTCAATTGTTAATATTTGGTTAACTGTAAATAAAATTTCTTTTTCTCTGGATCTTTGACTATACCACAATTTAGATGAATAAAACTAAATATTAGAACAATTAAAACATTTTTTTTCTTCAGTGGAAATGGTAAGGCTGTGAAAGCTAAACACTGTGAAAGGGAGTGAAAAGATTGGAATAACTCTTTTAATTAGGAATTTATAGACAGTTACTAAAAGTTCCATGGACAGCAAGAAAAATCTATTCATCCTCAACCAAATAAATATTAATTGCCCCTTGATGTGATACAATAATCAACAAATAGAAACTCACACTAAATGACTACACTTGGCAAGACTGAAGAATGAAAGATAATGAAGAAGGGCACATAAACAGGATTAGTTATCATGAGTTGATCTGGGCTCCCTGGTACTTAATTAACTATAATTAGTTTTCTGTGTTTGGGAGAAGCAAACTTATATTGATTAAACAAACTTATATTGGTTATACTAAAGAACATGTATAGAATCATGGCTGGCTTTCCATTTTTATTTTCATCCAGAAATGCTCTGCAACTCTTCTGCCTCTCTTCCTAGCCCAACAGTAACTTGCATATTGATGTCACATGAAAGGAGTATGTTGCTTGAAAAAGTCAAATCAAAAAAATATATTTCCAATGGCATTTGAAGCAGCATCAAAACACAAAAGCTAACAACAGTTTATGCAAAAGTCTCAGGAGACAAGCTTTTTGAATGGGGAGTACAGTAACTAAGCAAGACATTTGGAGTGAAATATACCATAAACAAAGAAATGATCCTTGAATTCTACATCCAGATATCAAAACACACTTTATAGTCTCAGTACTGCCTAATTACTGATTTCCATTGTATAAAAGTCAAACCACCATTTAAGTAAATTATGCAAATATTACAAAGTTACAGATTTGCATATGCAATGCAATCGCTATCAAATTATTTTAAATGCACATTTCCTGCTCATCTTACATTGCCCTGTCCTGTTGGCTGGTGAACAGGATAACAATCTGAGCTGTGCTAGTTTTGGCTGATCCATGGTGAAATCTAGCCATTCAAGTGGGCTATAAAATGGTAGAGTATAAGATGGTTACTCTGCTTTGGACAAAGAAACAGAAACAGTGAGAAGAAAACCAATACATTTTCTTGTGATATGAACTTATTCAATCAACTGTATATCCTGATTTTCCAGCAGGAACTGAGATAAGCTACCATAGAGATTTTCCTTCATTTTCTTCCTATTACAACAGCCCTGTGAAGTAAAGTTGGGTTGAGAAAGAAAGATGAGCCCCAAATCACCAAGTTAGCTTCTATCTATTACTTTTTGGTTGTGTATAGCTAGCTATATTATTCATTGTAATATCTCTGGATTTCACACACTGGAATGGTTTGGGAACATCATGGTTTAAATGGTGTGTGATGCATACTTGTGACAGAAACCCTGAGTAAACGCTGCCAAAGAAATACAAATCAAGAAAAGGGGAAATCTATCAAAGATGCAGTGTTCCTTTTCCTGACAGGAAAACTCCAGATTTAAAACTTCATTTAATGGGTAACTCTGATAAGTCCTATGTATTTCCTGAGAAAGGCCAGATATAAATACAATAAACTCATACATCTGAAGGAAAAGAAAATGATCACAACACTGAAGCAGGTTACTGATTTGGGCAAAAGCTATTTTTTTTTAAGCTGAAAGATGGTCAAGAGATGATCGCTAGAAGAATGGTTTTGATACACAAGGCTGAGGAACATAATATTTTCTCAGGTGAGAATCAGCATTGGTTCCTGCACAAGAATCTAATGTGGCTTTCTCCAACTATGTTTTTGGAATTATATGGTTTCCCAATTAGCTTTTGGAATTATATGGTGTCCAAAGGTTCAGCTAGCATTGTCTTTGGGGTCCACACTGAGAATTCTAGGAACTATAGTGCCCACATTTAAAGTGGACACTAGACTGGTGAAGGCTGTGCTGTTGGGCAAATCAAAAACTCTTCACTTTTCAGCTTTTCTTTAGTGTCAACTAGGTTTGGACACTTCTGAAGGCTGGTTTCTGTAAAACAATAATGCTGGAAAACTACTTTTTCTTGAAGGGCCCTAAAAATCCTGAAGGTACTCAGATGATTTTACAAGCAGTGCATTACAAAAGCAGCTAAGCAAATCAGTATAATTAAAGCCCCTGTCCCACTGCACCAATGGATGCAAAGAAGATGTAAAACGTTAAAAAAGTTAGAAAACGCTATGCATCCGTTGTGTACTCATTGCATACATGTTTCATACGCTCTATCCTTTGAGCATCCATCCACTGAGATTTCATCCGCTCAAGAAGTTTTGAGCTGCACAAAACTTTGTGAACAGATGAACTTTCCACTGTGTACGATGTAAATCCGTGACATACGAGCAACAAACGTTCTATGTCCATTTATCATCCGTTAAACGTCCGCTGTATCCTCTCTGCATCCTCTGGGCATCCCCTCAACTCACATCCGCTGCAGCTGAAAATGGAAAGAGGGAGGAAACAAAAGGTACACGGAACGTCTACACAGCGTTAGTAGCACGGAAATAGAAAGGATGAGCGGTTTGCATCATATATACATCCTCTAGGCTTCCTATGAACATCCATTTAACATCCCCACTACATACTACCCCCGTCCGTTCTTTTCCTTTCTTTTCCGTTCTGTTTATGCACATTTTTGCCACTTTTTGGAGCGGATGACAATGGATGGAGCCACCCCCGAAATTTTGCTCGTCTGCTGTGTCCTTTTTGCATATGTGTTGCATCCGTCAGCCAGTGGGACCTAGCCTTAACATAAAACCTACAGTTGGTTTGGAGGCACTGAAGTCGGTGGCTCCAACCTCTGCTCCGGGCAAGGATCCAAACTAAATCATCTTCTCACCTAAGGTGCTTTTTCCAAAAGGTAACTAACTGGTCTTCCTTGATTATTTTCCTTTGAAAAATGTTTCACTTTTCATCCAAAAAGCTACTTCAGTGAATATGGCAGGTTATCTATGGAGTTTCTTAATCATCCAAGTCATGGTTGTGCCAAAGGTGCTTCTTCCAATGGCAACTGGACTTGCTTCTTTGTATTTTTTTTCCTGAAGCAGCTTCTTAAATGAGAAGCTAAATGTTTTCAAAGGAAAATAATAACTAAAAAAGTCCAGTTGCATTTTGGAAAAAGTACCTTTGAGACAACCATGACCTGGATGATTGAGAATCTCCACGAACATTATGCCAGAGTTGGTTTTCCAGTCTTTGATGATACATATACAATGGAAGAGGATCTTAGAACACCTCTAAGGATATGGGTTCCAACCAGTGGTGGGATTCAGAAATTTTTATTTCTGGTTCTGCGGACGTGGCATGGTTTGGTAAAAAAGGGAAAAGTTACTGTAAAATCCCCATTCCCTCCCCACCCCACTAACCTGCTTTCCAGCTCTGTTCTATTGTGCAAGGTAACCAAAGAAGACCCAACCAATCAGCTGGGATTCAGGAGGCAGAGAATAGATGGGAGTGGGGCCAGTCAGAGGTGGGATTTGCTGGTTCTCCAGAACTGGTCAGAAGCTGCTGAATACCACCTCTGGTTCTAACTGCTCCTCTTGTTAGCAGGGATTCCTTTATAATCATCTGGAAACTGCATTTCTATAACATGGAAATATGTTCACTTGTTACTATATAGTAAATGCTCCATCCATAACGGCCTTTGAGTGTTCAGTTTGTGACTCGATGGGCATGATTTAGAAAAGCCCACAGCATGCCCCTTTTGCCATCATTGGTGGCATGGGAGTAGTCTCATTGGGGTGAGATGGGTCCTCAGATAACCTGGAGCCATGTGATTTTATTGCGATACTTAATATAGTGGCCTGAAAATTGCCTTATGTCCTGTCCAGATGTTAAGAGGTAGGATATAGGTAAAGGAAAGTCTAATATATGCAAATGGCATGTAAAATATACTCTTATTTTATTAAGATAGTTATGCTCCTCAAAGTGTAGGGCTTAAACATTGGGGATGGGTGGGATTTGATTTACTTTTTGGCTGGGTACACATCCATGTCTATGGAATTAACTGACCAAATCCTAATTAATTACACTGAGCAAGAAATGAAATTTGTGAAATCTTTGTTTCCTTTGAATCCAGTCAATGAAATCTTTATTTATCAGGATTTCCAAATTCACCAACAAGCATTTTATAAAAGAGACATAAATTATAAAAAGCTAGGCAGTAGGTACACCTTTAGAAGGGGCACATCTGCCTTCTTACATATGAAGTTCTTTTAAGATTTTGGCCAAAAGAAAATATTGTTAAAGGAAAAAATGTTCCACCTGGTTGGTAGCTAGAATGCATTTTCTGAATGCAAAGTGTCACAAGGATGCAAACAAAGTGTGTCAACAACTTATGGCCTCCAAATGTGCTAGACTTCACAACTTTCAGAAATCCTAAGTGGCAGAGAACAATGATTCCCTATACTAACACTATAAGGAAATGGATATAGTGGAATTGAGGATATTTTTTGTGGGGTTATGTTTGATTCTATATGGTTATTTTCCAAGAACACCTGTCATCCATTCTCTATTTTCTTCTGAGATTCCTCTTTCTCCATTTTTTCCCAGTCCTTTTTGCTAGGTAATTATTTGCACACAGGGGTCCAATCCAAGAAGGAACGTACACTCAGAATTCTAGCATTGCCTTGATGTCTCCTGTAGAAATATAGTGCAGTTTTAAGCATAGACTTGCTTAACATTTTTGGACTGATAGCTACATTTAGAATTTCTGCTCAACAGGTTCACTATTCAGCAGAAATTGATCCAACCAGATCTGTTTAATGGATCCAAAGCTGCTGCGTTCTAACAAAACCCATTGTCATTTCTTAGAACCCATTTTTGCTTGTCCAACTGCTATTTGTTAGGTATAGGTAATTAAAACAAAACTCCCAAGGCCATCTCAGAGAGAGACCATTAGAGCACTTCTGAATGTCACTTCAACATCAACATAAATTGTATGAATTTAAAATAACCTGCAATACTTTGTTTATGAATAGTTTAGTAAGAAAATTAACATGTTTGGGTTTTAGGTCCGTTAACAAAATGAATCTATCATCATTGTGTGATATTACACAAAATAGCCATCATGGCAAAATACTCATCTTGAGAAGACATTCAAATGCACCCATCCACATTTTATTTTCTAAAAATGTCTGTGGAATCTTTGTTGTACCATATACTTATTGAAAATACAGTATAGCTTGTGCTTGAATCTGACACTCTACTGCATGCTAGACTTCCATTCTTATTTTTTTATATATGACATTAATTTAACCGGGAGGTCTGGAGCCCTGGAGCCTTAGGTTGAGGAAGGAAGATAGAGGGAAAATGGGGAAAATGGGGTTCTCTCAGGTTTTTGTTGGGAAGACTTTTGGTGAGAGAGTAGGCTGGAATCCTGAAAGATGAGGACTGGGGGGATTTATCTCAGACCAGGTTAGAAACTGAGGAGTTAGAATTTTTAATTAGCCATGGAGCTGAGGGAAGAAGAGGTAGGAAAAAGAAGGGGATTCTGTCAGGTCTTGGTGGGAAGACTCTTGAGGGGAGAGATGGTGGAGAGGAACTGACCCAGAGAAGTGGGTGAGTGAGTGACCAGAACAGAGTGGCCAATGTCTGGAATATTCTACCTGACTCTGTGGTTTCTTCCCCTAACCCCAAAAACTTTAACTTTAGACTGTCTATTGACCTCACCCCTTTCCTAAGAGATCTGTAGGGGGCNGTTTCTTCCCCTAACCCCAAAAACTTTAACTTTAGACTGTCTATTGACCTCACCCCTTTCCTAAGAGATCTGTAGGGGGCGTGCATAAGTGCACCAATGTGCCTACCATCCCTGTCCTATCCGGGCAAGCCAGGAACAGAGGGGAGTGCCAGACATCCTGGCGGACAGTGGAGACCTGAGCTGGCCGAGTAGAGGTGCTCTGAGACATCTGAATGGACTGACATCCAGAATGATGGACACTGAGACACTTTGTATTGGAGAAGAGTCTGGGTACCTGTAGAACGGGGGTAGAGGAATTCAGACTCTAGAGGCCCTTTCAAGGTGGCACTACATTAAGGAGGTGAATCTTGGTGGAAACCAAAAACATGTCATCAGTTGGCAATTGTGGCCCTTGATCAAGGTGGATAAAAATAGATTTTTTGAAAAATAAGATTTTTAAAATTTAAATCAGATTTTTTTTTATTTTTATCAAATTTATTTTAATAAAATGATTTTGGAGTAAAAATCTATCTAAAGATAGTTTTCTATTTAAGATACATTAATAATTTAGTTTATTCGGCATGAAATGGAGCTTATTTATGTAGCACGAGGCTGTATATTCTGCAATGTTTACATTTTTTGTAAAGCCATTCAATGAATCCAAGCTCTGCAAGCTGAGATAACCTGCACTCTAAATAGGATACCTTCATTTTGTTTGCAAATAATATTAAAGATTCTAACTACCAGCAAGAATGAGTCCTTATGTTTAAAAAGAGCACCTGTCATTTCAGATCCAACATGGCAGTGCCTGTTAGCGGGCATCCATTCACCTGATACCTACCACATTCCTCACTTTGCTGTGTCATTGCTGCATCACCAGCTGTCTCATTAAAGTGAATGGGACTGGCGGTGAGTCAACAGCAGGTCAGACAAGGAGCTGCTGTGGGACAGATGATAGTTGCTTTTAAAAATTATGATTTAAATCAAGTTGAATTAAATCACAATTTATATCAAATCCATCCTGCCCTTGATGGTACAATGAAGAACAAAGAGTTAGATTGTTGATGGTAAAGCCTCCCTACATTGAAAACTTAAGTTATGGTGATTTATGTGGACATAGTTTTTCTTGCTAAAATATGTGGTTAATCATAGCCTTCTTCCAGACTGGGTTGCCATTTTTCTTTTTCTTAGTTTAGCCTTTGGATTTTCCAGGAATTCAAGTACTACTGAAGTATGATCCTGCTTATGATTATTTGCTGTCAAATTCATGTTGCCTTTTAGCAATCACACAAAGATTTTCTCCATGATTGATCTGGCCCTAACTTGGTCTTTCAAGTCTCCCAACAATGCACTCATCACCAACTATAATGGTGTCCATTCATCTTGCTTGCTGGTTTTCGTTTCCTTCTCTTTCCTTGCCCCTTTTCCAACATTAAAGCCTTCTTTTAAAGTTGGGTCTTTGCATAACATGTAAGATAATTGCAACCTCAACATTTATGCCTTGAGTGAGAATCTGAGTGAGTTGACTTGCTCTTTGATCCATCTGTTGATCCTGTTTCTTTTTTAAAGATCAGCCGCGGTTAACAGACTGCTATCTGTTTGAAGTCCTGGGTACCTTTTTTAAAATCACTTCCCCTCTCTCTGTCTGACCCTCCTCAGGGTCGGTCACTATGAGGAGGCAGAAGATTTAAAAAGAAGATCCTTCCTACAACTTTGGGTACTTTGGGACTTGGCTTGGGGAGCCAACCTCTCTTCAGTGCCCTCAGGCAAAGCAAACCCAACCCACACCTAAGCCAGAAAGGAATCATCAAAGCAAGAAAAGGTAAAGCTAGGCGGCAATAATAATAATAATAATAAAAAATAAAAATCTGATTCCATTTCCCCTTTGCTTGTCTCCACAGCTTGCAACTGCGCGATGCCAGGGGCTGAATGAGCCGCAGCTCGGAGGTATCTCTGAGCGTGCGCGTTCCAAAAAAGAGAGAGAGAAAGAGAGAGAGAGAGACCTCAAGACTTTTCTGCTCCTCCTTCAACGTTTGGTTATATTCCCTTCAGAGTTCTGTTTCCTCCATCTTAGCTGACTTTCTAGCCTGGCTGTTTACCTCTCTATGCTCTCTGCACTCCCTCCCTCCTGGCGGCGTCATTTTCTGTAATAGACGACGCAGCAGGAGCGAGCAACGTGCAGCGGCGGGAGCTGAAGCTTATTCTCTCTTTTTTTTCTCCCCCCCCCCCGCCTTTTATAAGCACCCCTGCATTGCCCGGATGTGAATGGATTACAATGTATTTTTCAGGGGAACGTATCACTATCAATTTCTCCGTGGGGGAGTCCGTAGTGATGGTCAGAAAGAGGAGAGATTTCTAAAGTTTGGAGCAAGTTTAAGACTTTTTCTCTTGGTTTAAAAAAAAAGAGAGAGAGAGAGAGAGGGGCAGGGTGTGGGGAGCGTGCAGCAACCGATATCATTTTTGATTTTGATTTTGTTTTTAAAATAGCTTATTAGCCGGGCATGTGTTTGTAAACGAAAGAACACGAGGGGAAAAAGTGACCGGATTTTCCTTTTTTTTTTTAAAAAAAAAATTAATCTGTTCTGCTTTTTTATTATTATTTTTTGGCTGGTTTTTAATTTTGTTTTGTTGAGGTGGGACGAACTTTTATTGTGGATAATCCAAAACAAAGCTGAATTTCTCCTCCGGGGGTTTCATTCCTTTTTTTAAAAAATAATAATTGTGGAGTATTTTCTGCAACGAGGCGGAGTCCGTGTTAAAAGGACTTCGTTAATTTTTGAGAGTCAAATACACATGAGATCATAAAGCACCTTTTACAAGAAGACTTTTCTCTTTGCTTCCCCTAAAATACATTTCCTTGGAATATTGTGAACACATTGTTCCATTCAAGGTAAAGTTAAAATTTCCTCTTAGAGTGCTTTTTCTTTCTTTTTCTTTCATGTTGATCCCAGTGTATATATATATATATATATATATTTTAAACTTGGTACAACTTAGCAATATAAATTGAACTGCATTGTTTATGTGATACGAGGTAGCCAGCCAGCCAGCCACACACTGACTTAAACCAGGAGCGCCTAAACGGAATAAATAACGTGTGCATGAACTGCAAAGCCTATTGGAAAGAAAATGAATTTAGCTTCAATCTAAATTTGGGGGGGGGGAGGGCAAACCACTCTCACTCGTGCTTTTCGCGTGGGGAGGGAGGCTGGGAAGGGCGACCGGTGCGAGGCCTGTTGGCTGCGTTTCGCGAAGTAGACCATGCTTGCAAAAAAAGTAAAGAAGAGCGCTTGGCAAATAATCTCTTCAAACAAAACTTGCTTGGGAACGCTCGGTTTTTCTCCGAAGTTTCCCATTAACGCGCTCTCTCTCTTTTTGCTCACCTCCAGATTATTTTTTTTAAAAAAGAAAAACAAACAGGCAGCCTTCCCTGGCGTGGCGGGGGGGAAAGATGCACCGAACAAAACAGAATTGATGGTGTTGGGGTGTGTGTGTGTGTGTGTGTTTTAACAAGTATCCCACCAAACAAAGGTTGTGGGTCTGGGTCCGGGCGGGGCTGGGTGGGGTGGGGTGGGGTGGGGTGGGGGGAAGAGAAACCTTTGCATCACGTGCATTTGCAGGGGAGAATCACCTTCCCAGGCTTGTCTTTGGGGTAGAACGGCGGAAGAATGGTGGTTTTTGTTTTTTTTTAATATAATAAATCTTAAAAGTGCTTGGGGACTGGGGACGTAGAGGGAGGCGGGAGGAAGGTAGGTAGGAAGGAAGGAGAGAGAAAGAAAGAAAAGGACCCAGCCAGCCAGCGTGTAGGTTGGTTTCCAGCGACGGGAAGCAAGGGGCATGGAAGAAAACGAGGTGCCCGTTTGCTTTTATTGCATTGATGGTGTACATATATATATATGTATATATATATATATATATCTTTCCTTGGAGCGGGCGAGCGAGGAGGGGGCAATGCGTGCGCGTGTTTNATATATATATGTATATATATATATATATATCTTTCCTTGGAGCGGGCGAGCGAGGAGGGGGCAATGCGTGCGCGTGTTTGTTAGTGTTGGGGATCCTTTGCGAGGCAAAAAACTGCCACTGAGGGAACGGGGCGGCTCGCGCTCCTTTTTTTCTTTTTTTCCTTCTCCCCTTTCTCCCCTTTCTGAACTTGCAATCCGGCTTTCTGTGCGGATTTGTTGTTGTGCGTGTGGGTTTTTTTTTGTTTTTTGTTTTTTTTGTGTGTGGGGGGAGTTGTTTGTGTTCCCCCCCTCCTCTCCCTTTTTTTCCCCTCCCCCCCCTCTTTGATACCCTAAGGCAAGGTGCAAAAAAAAACCAAAAAAGAGAGAGAGAGAGAGAGTTTGCTTTTAGGAATCAAGGGCGTACTCCCTCCTCCGCCGCGTTTTCTTCTCCGCGTTTTCTGCTCATAATACATATCTTTATTTTATTATTTTTTCCTCATACGCATCTGTCAGGGAGAGCTTCTGCGCGTGCGCCTGCGGAGGTTTTTCTCTTCTCTTTCTCTCTCTCTCCTCTCTCTCGCCTGCGCTGTAGATGTCGGATGAGTCCCTGGAGTGCACCGCGTGCGTTGGCGGTAATGTTCGGATTGGATGAGGTGCCTGTAGAGTCGGAGCAAGATGTGAATGATATTCACGAGAGCTGGCGGGCTTTAGCACCATTGGGTCGGTCGAAAGGGACCGCCCTCTCGTCACTCTCAGGCCGGTAGGTACCGGAGGTGCCCCTCTTTAAAAGAAGAAAAAAAAAAAACGAGAAGAGGGGGGGAACAAATGTGTTTTGGGCTTGGAGTTTGTAGTTTGTGGCTGGGTCCTAGAATAGAGAAGAGCGCGGACGAAAGTGCCGAGCGGTGCTCCATTGTAAACACGCAGGGATTTGCTTCCTCTCTCTCTTCCTCTCTCTCTCTCTCTTCTCCCCCCCCCTTCCCCGGGGTAGCAATGGCCTTTTTCACCCCTCCTCTCCTTCCAATTGTTTGCTTTAAAGAAACGGGTGACTTTGTTGCCAGCAGGGCCTGGAATACCTTTTCGTGTCAGTAGTTCGCTACTTTCCAGTCTCCGGCTACCTATCAATAAATCTGGGTTATCCATGGGAAACTCTTCCTTCTCCTCCTCCTTTAATCAGACCAAAAGAAAAACCAAAAAAAAAAAAAACAACAAACAACCCCAAAACAAAAACAAAACAAAACCCAAACTAAACTATCCAGGCTTGGGTATCAATAACACTCTGGTCCTTTACTTTCTCTCTCTGCTTCTCTCTCTCTCCCCCTCCTCCACCCCACACCTTTCCCATCCATTTATGTTGCCCCCCCCTCCTCCTCCGTCCCCATGTACCGGCCCGAGTGTGCGTTGCTCGCCCTTTGAATCAAATCCTCGGGAAGCGTCCGGTCGTCGGAGTGGAAAGGAAAGGGAGGAAAAAGGAGCTTGCCCGAGAAATTTAAAAAAAAAATAAAAATAAAAGTTGGGGGAACGGTGCCTGTAGTTTGCTACTCTTGCTACGTTTCTCTTCGTTCCTGTTTGAACCTCCTGTTGCATTAAACGGTGCGCGGAACAGCGCGGCTCCTGTTCTCTCTGTGTCGCTCCCGCCTTTGGGGTCAGAGTAGCTGCTAACCGAGTTTAGCCCGGTTCGTTAGAACTACGGTCTCGTCTTTTCTTGTCTTACTTCTTCCTCGTTGTCGCCTGTCGCCTTTCCGCACACACCCCTCCCTCCCTCGCTTCCCTTTCCACCTCTTTCCCTAAGTCTCGTGAAAACAAAAACAAAAAGAAGAAGAAAAAAAAAATCCGATNTCCCTCGCTTCCCTTTCCACCTCTTTCCCTAAGTCTCGTGAAAACAAAAACAAAAAGAAGAAGAAAAAAAAAATCCGATTGTTGTTTCCTGCAAGGCTCGGGATTGGGTTTCTGATTGCGGTTATTTCCATGTTTCTAGGTTTGTGTGATTTTGCTAAAATGCATCACCAACAGCGAATGGCTGCCTTAGGGACGGACAAAGAACTCAGTGATTTACTGGATTTCAGTGCGGTAAGAAACAACGGTGGAAATGAACAACAGCTGTTAAAAAAAAAAAAAAGCACAGAAAAAGTCTGTTAAACTAAACCAAAACAAAGCCAAACTGAGTTTTTTAAGTACAACGAGTGATTTTTTTAATCAGCGTTTTTAATTCATGGTAAATATGCACGCTCTATTACTTACTGATTAGGATCTTATCTGAAGGAGATGGACTTAAAGGTCTGCCATTTATTGGGATGCGTTCTTCGCATTGGACATCCTCTCCAAAATGAACCCACATCCTCTGTCAAAAATATATATATATAATTAAAAAAATCTGGATAATTTCTCATTTTCTGTGTATAAGAATTATTATTTAACGTGCTGCATTGCCTTCTAAAAGTAATGGCTGGCATGCCATTTAACTGATGGGTAAATCAGTTTCTTTACAGTGCACTTTTAGTTCTTCCCTTGTTTCATTTTTTGCCACCTGAAAAGTGAAAGGAAATCCAGAAGTAGCCTAAGCTTCAAGTTTTCACTGAAAACTCACCTTGCTCTGCTATCAGTGAATGGGCTGCAACTTTCCTGTGGATCCCCCCACCCTCCCTCCATTGATGGCTAGCTCTGTGTGTGTGTGTGTGTGTGTGATTTTTCATTTTTTATTTTACCTGTAGACTTTTAAAATAACTTGTCTTGATTCTAAGGCCTAATATTAACCAAATCCTGAGTAACTGCTTAATAGAATATTCCCTGCACCCTTGGATTGTTCTCCCACCCCCCAAAAAGCCGGTTCTCTCCTCCACTCTTAATCTCTCCCAGTCCCCCTTTCTTTCCAATATTTCAGAAGTCTTTATTATTTATTCATGTTTGGTGGGGGGATGAAGAAGCAAGATAAGTCAATTTCATATAGGATGCATTTGTGTCTTTAAAGACTTCCACTGTGGGAGGGGGAAATTAGGATCCAAGGAGGTGGGGGGGAGAGAAGGAAGATGTTTAGCTCTGCTGTGGTCCTTCAGACTTCCTTTCCAGACATGGCTTTGAGAAGTTTGGCTACAGGGAACTATAGCCTGAGGCAGTTTGGTAGACCCCACTTTGCTAACTGTTCTTTTTTTCATTTCTCCCTTTGCTTTTTGTAGTCTCTGACTCAGGAAGAAGGTGTGTATTATCTACTAGACACGTAGAAGAAGATGAAAACCAATTAGGGTTGAAATAAACGCAGGAGAGTGAGGGGGGGAAGAAGAGAGGGAACTAGAGTGAGTTTGTAATGTAATTGCTCTTGCACTAAAAACTGAGGTGAAAATTTAGGGCAGGTGTAAATTTCCAGGGCACTTATGAGAAGCAAATCCTAACAGAGGAGGGAAATGGATATAACTTCATTTATGACCAAGGTTTCAGTGACAAACTTTTTATCCTCCCCCCAGTTTGAATGTTTTTAGGAAGGTTTTTGTTTGCTGATATGTGTGTGTGGTTGTGGAGTCCCTCCTACCACGTTATCTTATATTGTTTGGGGAATGTGTGAAACTAACATGAGAGGGGAGAAAAAAGAATATAGCTTTTTTAAAGAACTGTGGCTGGGATGGGAGTGATGGGAGAGAGATTTCATATTTAAACAAAATCATGATGACAGCTTTTGTATAATGTTGAATGGAATTTGAACATAGGAAAAAATAATAATTCTGCTTACCAACAATAATACCTCTTTGTTTTCTTTTAGATGTTTTCACCTCCTGTCAGCAGTGGAAAGAATGGACCAACTTCTTTGGCGAGTGGACACTTTAGTGGCTCAAGTAAGTACAATTTCTGTTTGAAATTCAGTTGAAGTATCCTTAAAGTGTGTGTGTGTGTGTGTATGTGTGTGTGTGTGTGTGTGTATATATATATACACACACACACACATATATAAATGTATATGTATATATATATATATTTTCCCTAATGTACAGTTGGCATCAGTTTGGGGAGCATAACTTTAGCTTGGATTAAGGACTTATATCAAGATCAGTTGAAGTGCTCTATTGTTCATATTGCCAAATGTGTAGTATCTTAGGAAGAAGAATTCCATGCACATATATGTGTACGTAAAAAAATATTTCTTCATTTATTTTGCAGGATCTATTTAAAACCTTTTAAAACATACATTTCGCTTTGTTCCATAAGCAAAATCCAGGGTAGCAATTATTTTCATATTTGCAAAGAGGAATAACCATGTTATAGTTCTATTTTGGTATCCATCCTCTTTTTTTTATTTTCATCCGAATTTGTTCTAAGCATTAGCATATACAAATTTGGCCATCTATTAGCTACTGTCTGGGCAACACTTCTGACTGTAAGCTGAAATCCTATTACAGTGACTTTCTTGATAATCGTAACAGCTTTGGGGAGAAAAAAGAGCCTGTTGATATTAATGCAAATGTTTATTATCTGTGTATGTGTTGAAAAATGTGTTATATTCATTGCAAATAGTTATTTTCTCTGTGACCCAAAGAAAGGGTCTGTTTTTTTGATGCAGGAAGCTCTGAATATAATAATAATTGAATGTGGAATACAGAATATGTTTATGTATTGGGAATAATTCATTTTCTGTCATGCTAGCTCTGTGAAAGATGCATCTGAACTATTCTTCCTTCAGTAATTGTATTTTATAGTGTTTCCTGCATTACTGAATGTTGTCCTTCGGATATGTTTCTAATATATTTACAATTAAATAGCTGTGGTGTATTCAACATTTTGGCAATTGCACATAACTGTTTACTGACCAAAATTTTATGAGAGGAGCATCTCTGAACCAGATGTTAAATTTTGATAAGATTTTACAAGTTCATTATCAGTTACTGTGTACGGCTTTAGCCTATTATCAAATTCAATTGTAAAATTCCCAGTGGTTTTAGCAGGCCTGGACTAAGAATTCAAATGAACAAAAAAATAAAATGCCCAGTTTAGTATATATTTAATTATTTTAAATAGTTTGCCTTAAAAATATTTTGAATGTTTTTATAACATTTTTAGTACATGATATCCTGACAACAAAACAGTTGTTTTAGCACAATCTTTTAAAGAATGTATATATATAGGATATTTTTTCATTACATAAGTAGTGTAAATTATTTGTGCCAGATAAATCATTTTACATTTAATCAATACCATAGATAACTAGTGTTCTAACAAGTATTAGCAAGATGCTCATTTTTAGGAATTTGCCTTAGCTTAATAGTCTCCTCAGAGACTATTTTATCAATAGTTTTAAAAGGATGAAAAAAACCTTTTGGAAATCTAGGGAAAAAAATGAGTGCTTTGTTATATGCTTTTGCAACCATCTTGCTTTGATGTGCAAATAACTGAAAAGAAGAAGAAAACACAAAAGCACAAAGTAAGATAGTAAAATTAAACTGAAAAGATTTCAAAACCATGCTATTTTTTTCTTGAGTCACCTTAAGGCCAAAGTTCTGGATATATCTTGCAAGCTCTTGAATTTGATGAACTGATTTCCTACTCATGAATGAGATAACATTAGAATATACTAAACAGTTTTATGTTCTAGTTCACTTGATTAAATATCAGTAATAACAATGTGTCAAGATCATAGAGATTTGTACGATTACACAGAATGCTTTTCATGACATAGTTTTTTTTTTAATCAGTAAGGAATAGCTTTTAAAATGAATCATTTAGTAAGGAGACAAATTGATAGAAGGCAATATGTTATGAATTTGTCGCTAAATCTTAAAACTTGTGACCTGAAGTTATATTTACTATACTTTGTTGCCTGATCTTATTGTTTCTTAATGTGTTTTTGACAAATGAGCTATGCAGAGGAATCCTAGTACTTTATAGTTGCGTTATTGTTATGCTGAGTTGAAATATGGTTCTGTTATAAAGTGGTAGGAAGTATTCTTATGATGTCATTTTAATATACACACTTATTGCTGCAGAAAACCCAGCGTTACTTGTAGCTTAATGTCATAGTTTGGTCCATGGATAAGTGCACTAAATAAATACATTGTGTCCAGTTGAAACTCAGATTTTACTTGTTTTCTGTACAGAATCCAGAGCAACCTAGAGGGTTGAATGAGAGACTACTTAGGATATCTGTTCATATTTCTCTTAAAATGGGTACTCATTTGATGAAAGGATGGGAAGAACTGGCTTGAGATTTTTTAGTATAAAGCAGAATATTGCAAAGAAATTGCATGTGTGTATTTTTAAAAACTGTTCGTTTAATACAAAGTGATCTTTCTGTTGCATGTAATGTGTGAATGAAAATAAAACAGGCCTGGATTCCCTTTAAAGTTTTAATTTGCCAAATGTGATTTTTTGCTACTTTTAGAACTTGCAAGGCAGAGAGGGGAAAAACGAGTGTAACCTGAGCCACAGGCCTGACATTCTCAGGGTGCATTTTTCACATGAAAGGGTTTTGTCAATGCTTTAAAGGACCAGCAGTTTTTGTTTGATGTTTGCAGGTGTTCAACAGAGAGCTTTAAAACAATCCAGCCATAATGGTTCAAATGCCTGGTGACCTTAACAGGGAGATTCGGGGAACGTGTAAATAATGTTTAGGTGCCTACCCTGACTCTGAATACTGTAGGCTATAGGTTGCGTTATTCTTTGCCAGTGACTTTAGGATAGTAAGAGACAATTTTCCACAGCCTTCAGAAAGATTGCCAGCATTATGACGATGACTACTTTTTGCCAGCCATAAAAACATTTAAAGCAAAATTATAGTAAACCAGGGCTCTGTTGAGATCCTGGTAATATCTGCAAGCTGAAATACTCAGCGATGTTCAAGAAAGGTTATTTTCATTTAGTTTCTCCTTGTACTTGTGATTTTCTTTGCCCCCTGCACAAATATTTGCTTTCACATATGTTTTCAAGAACATCTTAAGGATGTCTCAGCGCACAAGTCGTGGCAATTTTTAAGAAGCCAAACTTTTCCAAATGTGTGCTTGTACAGATGCCCTCACAACGTTCCCTCTGATAAGTCCTTCTAGTCTCTTTCTAGATGTCATGCTATGTCCATCCATCCTTTCAACCATTTGAAATAGGAGACCAAAGACGGAGGTATGAGTAGCACCTTGGGATGTTGGGTGTATCATTTGAGCCTAAAACTGCTCTGTTCTTTATTCCTTTATAGTTGATATATTTATTCTGGAAGATGAAATAGGTTATCTTTGCCACAGTTTGCTAGTGACCTATAGGAATGCTTGGTTGATATTTTCATTGGTTTATTTGCAGATGCTAATTTGTGTCACATGTTGAAATTCTTTGCTAGAACCCTGGCCCTGATTCTCATAAAGAACTGATAATTCTATGTGTGAGCTGAACCATTTAAGATTGGGTTCCCATAGGATTTACTCATAGAGAAAATTCCCTCCCATGGGAAGAAAATTATATCAGCAAGAAGTGTTTTAATTCAGCATTTGTCTTGACATAGCTTTTTTTTTTAAATGTAGGATTTTTTAAATGGAAGAAGATATATTCATGATAGGTATTGACTGACATTTTCTTTCATAGAATAGGTATCATTTAGTTTTAAATCCTTTCAGCTTAAAATGATAAGTACCTCATTTCAAAATTGCATTTCTGTGAGCCTTTTTGTATTCATTTGTGGAATAAAACTTTATTCCTTAGGTGTTTAAAAAGAGGTTCTTCAATGAAATTTCCTTCTTCAAACTGATCTCCTGAAATATCTATTTATTCAAATGTTATCCTATTCTGTGACAGGTGCTCTGAGTAGGTTATTACAGATTTTAAAATCTGAAGCAAAAATTAAAATCTGACAACTTTAAGAAATTTTCTTTCTTATAGACTTCTCTACCCATTGTTGTGACTTTTAGAGCTATCTCACTGATCCCAATTTAGATGTGATACATTTTTCCCTCAGTGTTATCAGGTGGAGGAGCAGTGGGGCTAAAATACTGTGATACAGATTATTTTAGTTTCGTTGCTAAATAACAATAAATGGGTCTATTTAAAGAAAATAGAAATATGCAAAAAAGGATGTTTATATTCTAAACATTAGGAAAATTTAGATATTATCTAATATAATCATCCATTTAAAAGATACTTAATTTTTAAGAAATAAATTTTGGTTTGGGTATACATGTGTATAGGCAGACACATAGAAATGTACATAAAGAAAATCAGAAAAAATGTCAACCATTTCAAATAACATAATTATATTGTGTAGAGTTGCAACGAGAATTAGATTGACATGAGTAAAAGTAATACTTCACTAAGGGAAGAGTAGAAAGTATGATATAATATGAAGATGGACTTTATCAGTATCTATAACTATAATTACTGTAATGCATAATATTACTATTTTAAATATAATGTTGCACCAAAAATATAATTAGGTCATAAATTGAAAATACATGCATCATTTAAAATGATTCTTACATAGTGGATGTTGGTATTACTTTTAAATATTTTCTTTGTGTTGTGTTTTTTCGATTTATCCTAATGCTCTAGTTTTTTCCGTTATTTATATAATGGTTATTTACATAAAAAGAACTCCAGTTCCCATCTGTTTTTATCACAATAAGGTCAGGCATATTCTCATTTAAACAATTTATGGGTTACTGTATGACCAGGCCCGGAAGTACTCAACAAGATAGTTACATGCCACATTTTTTCACTTTTAAAGTCTTTCTGTCATATGTGTAAACTATTCCCCAAAACAGCATTTCTATTGAGACAATATTCCCCGAACTTAACACTTAAATGCTTTGATTTTCTGATGCCCCTTAATCTTCTCAGACTTTAACATGTAATATTCTGAGTGTAAGTTAATAGAAACATGGCTGTTTTTCCTTGAAAACAAAAGCATAGTTTTGCCTACAAGCAGAGGTCAGTCAATAAGAACTGTTATGTAATTGGTAATTGAGGAATGTTTGTGTAAATATATGAAATATTTTGTAGTGTACTTATTCATGTTAGTGTAGAATTCACTGTAGCATAGTTGTTTAATCTAGAAATTTAATTTTGTTTAATTTTGTTTATATTTGTTGTGTTTAATATGATTAATATTAATAAAGTGCTTTAAAATGATGTCCTTTATGTATGCTATTAAAATAATTCCAATAATAATAATGTACTGTTTAGGCCCATTCTGAAAATAGTTATATACAAATGTATCATTTCTTAAGAGATCTTTGGTACATGATCCTGAAATACAGATTAAAAGTAAAATTAGTGCCATATATTATCTTAGGTGAAAAAAAGCACGTGGTGTGCTTTGGATATTCGAACATGTTTTACAATCTTCTGAATTTATAACAAAATATTTGTAGTCCTGCTTGTAAGCAATGACTAAAACTTAATAGGAAAGGCAACCTAAATTCAAAATTGAGGAAATTACTGTTATTTTATTATTGGATCAGTATAAAATGAAATTTCCTTTAAAATGTTATAAGACTAAGACCATATTTTAAAAAGTAAAAAAAGGGTAAAGTTTGTAATAGGAATATTGCATTCTAATTTATTTTAGCATGAGCCTGTGTGATCAATGATGGATTCATTGATTTCATTTGTACAAGTTGCCAGTGGAGCTACTTGTTTAATAATGCATGTTTGAAAATTTATTTACTTAAAATCTGTTCTCTTGTCTAGTTGATCGAACTTTTTAAAAATTAAATCTGATTATTGTTATTGAAACTTATTTTTCTGAGTTCTTACTGCTTCATCTTACCTGGTTTGAGGATCAGGCTTACATGTAACAAGTAATGTGGGTTTTACGAACTGAATAATTTGTATTAGTGTGTGTGCTCATTAATCAATGCCATGAATCTGGTTTTGGCAATATTTCCTTTATATGAAATAGAAAAGCATATAAGTTTTCAGAGACAATTGCTCATTTGTTGTTCCACCGGATCCAGGAAATACTTTGTGTGGATGATAGTTGACTAGGACAGAAATGTTAAACCCAATTTTTTAAGTGGAGAAATTGATTATATTGGTAGGTATTGATATTTCTATCCAGACATCATTGGGTTTTTCATGTATGTAGCCTCAGACATGGCTGGTTAACTCATGATTCATTACATGTAAGTTCATATCATTTCCTGACTAAAAAAAATAATGTATAATGTTAAATTGGGCTAATGGCATTCATACAGTAATAGGCATATATGTTCACATATATTTATCTAATTTGAAAACTCACAGCAATGAAATATTTTAACATTTAATAAAAATGTTCAGCAAAAGTTCAGAATTGGTTCAGCAAATTCTTTTATTTAGAAAAAGGAAGAAATCATTGTCTTTGTTAAGAGATAATGAATTAAATAACAAATTAATTCTCAGAAATAACAGTTACATATAAACTGTACACTGATGCCCTGATTTTTCTTATGCATGCATAGGTTATTAGGTTTTCATAAACTGTTTTGTTTTAAGATTAATTGTTAAACTGTTACTATAAACATACTCATTTTGTCAGCATTGTGGATCAGACATTTACAACTAATGGCAAGCTATGTTTTATATCAGGAAGTTTGTGATTTAACAGAGCCTACAGAAAAGTATATTCTCCTGGTGGCCCCAGGCATGTGGTTTACAGTGTTTGATATTATGAGGCTATTTAGATCCATTCCCAGAAGCCAAGATAACAGAACTGCAATTGCTTAATCAGGAACAGTGTGTGTATTTCTAATAGTCGAGGTTTTAAAGATCATTTATTGAATTGTTCTTGAATAAATGTTTGTCAGTGTGGTGGATGCTGTAAGGAATCAGATAAAACAAACTGAAGTTTGAAAGCAGTATTAAACTCTATGGAGTATCTGAATGATTAGTGAATATGGTTTCTAAAGATCTGATGTACGTAACAAATTAATTATAGGTAATTATTTCTGTGTGTGCAGCAAAAGAGGAAGATATATATTTATTGCATTTGATAAATACATAGGATGCATGGTTCCTTTTTACAAAGAAATAATATTCTGTGTAATAAATTAATCATGCATGAAAATGCTCCTTAGAGGAAATATTAAATTAATTTGGAGGCCCTTTGCATATTTATACAAATGCATTCAGAACAGGTTTATTGTGTGTTGCAAATGTTCATGACTCAAATCCTATATACATTTTCCTGGCATCAAATCCTGTCAATTTTCAGAGTTTAGTTGTGAATATACACACAGAGTCCTAACCTGAGGATATCTAATCCAGTCTCTGTTAACATATAGAATTAAATCTGAACTAATATACTCATATTTTTTGAAAGGAAACAATGGTACCCCATTAGTCAATATATGTAGTGAATAAGACTAGAAATTCAATTTTATTTCAGTAATGATAATGAGAATCATGCTCCCTATTTCATAAAGAGTCAAAAGATAATATGGAGAGAACCAGTAACAGTTGTGTTTATGTCTCAGAATGGTTAGAAGGTAGTGTTGTGGCCCACCAGCGGCCAGTGGAGCTGGTGGCAGACTCAAGACAGTGAGGAGATTGGGAAGGAACATGGCCCGGTCCTGCAGTCTGGGGAAGGCTCTGATGAGGGCTCTGTGTCAGAGGCAGAGATGGGGCCAGGGCCGTTAGACAGTTATCAGCTGCCTTCCGAATTGGAGATCAGTGGGGCAGAAGAACAGCTGGAGCCTGTTCCTGATGTGTGCATGCACAGAGCTGCCAGGAGGAGGGTGCAGTTAAGGAACAAGGGTCAACTTGGAAGTAAAGGCCCCTCCCATAGGGAATAAAGAGGAGCGAAAGGGGAGTGGTATTTACAGGGGACAATTAGTTCATTTAATTAATGTGAAGATTTGTTTATGACTCTCAGAGACTCCTTGCCAAGTATTTTCTTGTACAGCATTGTGCTTGGAAGCTATCAGCCTGGCAGCTCTCCAAGCCTGATAAGCTCTATGGTTATAATTCACCCTCGAAAGACTGTTTGCTGGGACTTTGCTGGATGATAGGAATTCACATAAGCCTAAGAAAAAAGGGGTTTTGTCGGGATGAGGAGTCTGCTTTGTGATTTTGTGAAGCCTAGCTGCAAAATACTGGAATTTTAGAACGAAAAAAACCTCAGATGTACTTCTTTGAAACGTTTTGTTGTTATAACTATGCAAGTGGTCCTTTACTTGTAGTGATGTTCAAGGTTATGACACTGAAAAAAGGGACATTACTGTTTTTCATACTTACGACTATTGCAGTATCCCCAAGGTCACATTATCAAAATTCAGACGCTTGGCAACTGGCTCATTTTTATGACAGTTGCAGCAGCAGTAGGATCCTACCTGTTCCACTACAGTTCAGTGATCGTGCACACGTGCAGTTGCACCTAACATGCGTGCACATCTTTCCCCATACCAGCTGAGGCTTGCAGGCCCATCAGCTGAGAGGATAAAAGAAGTGAAGAGCACAGGCTGGTGGGGCAGCCGATTCCGCACTTTTCTCTTCTCTCTCCTCAGGCTTTTTTTCCTCCTCTCAACTGATCCTCTGAGGGTTTTTAAACTATTGGTTTAGCCGAACCAGCCCAAACCAGTGGAATACCACCACTGGGTTGCAGTATCCCAAGGTCACATGATCAACTTTTGTGACTTCCTGACAGGCAAAATCAATGGGGAAGCCAGATTCATTTAATAACTGTGTTACTAGCTTAACAACTGCAGTGATTCTCTTAACAACTGCGGTAAGACAGGTCATATATTGAGGCAAAATTCATTTAAAACAACAGAAATTTTGGGCTCAGTTGTGGTCATAAGTCAAAGACTATCTGTATTCCTGTCTGTTTCATGGATGTCAAGTCCAACTGAAGATTGAAATTATCAGTCAAGAGTCTTTGGTGGTATCAGATTTTCGGAGAATCTTTTGTCAATTATTTTCAACCCAGAAGAACGAGTTGGTGATGTTGGAATTCAAGTTTTTGATAAACGAAATATGGCTTTATCAGTAGTATAGGATATTTAACTATGATTTAAAGCAGTGGTAGTCAACCTGGTCCCTACTGCCCACTAGTGGACATTCCAGCTTTCATGGTGGGCAGTAGGGGTTTTGTCCCCTACTTAAAATCACCATTACTGTGGAATCGGTGGACAGTTAGAGAAAACTTTATTACTAACAGAGGTACAAAAGTGGGCAGTAGGTATAAAAAGGTTGACGACTCCTGATTTAAAGCAACAAAGTTTTAAAATGCATTGGCTTCCCATTTACTGTTATATCACTTTTACAGAGGTACAAAGATTCCTGAGTAGATTAGATTTTGAAGAATTTGAATTAGCTAGTTTTAATTTTAATTATTTTATTGATTCATTGAAAAATGTGACTTTTGCTGTAGGATCTCTATTATTTTTCCCTCCAACTGACTCATCAGTTGGGACATTTGTGGATTAGTAACTGTTAGTAGCAACTCTTCACATCAGAAGATATCTGACTTTTCAGAACTTGCATCCCCAAAACTCTCGATGTTATCTGTTTTCTGCAGCCCTCAATAATGATTTATGTACTCTGTCTGCAAATCTTCATCTGTTTCTTCATGCACCCCTGCTTTTTGTGCTGCCTAATCATATGGATACTCTAAAATGTGCAGATTTCTATAGTATTTTGATTGGTTCTAATACAGATTGTTGCTCAGCTCTGGTATTTGACAATGACTGTGTTTTGTTGTGTACATAACATGGTTACCTTTATTTGTTAATATTTCTTGAAGTGTGTGCATGGTGAAGGAAAGATAAAGTAGTGTACAGTTTTCATTTTTATCCACAACTTTACACACACACAAACACACACACACACACACACACACACACACACACACAAATCCATGTAGAATTTTAACAAGAATTTTGACAGATTTACTGAATAATTGGAGTTACCTGTCATTTTCTATAGCCTTTCTGCTTAATACCTTTTGTATCTATCTATAATGCTTCTGTACGCTTAAATAGGAAAATAAGTTTTATTTATTCATTTGGGAAATATTATCTTTGCTAGACTATTGGAGGTTGTTCTATTTTGGAGGGGAGAATAGGAAAGAAAAAGATAAATCACATTATTTAATAACCTTCCGTTAAATTCCAAAGCACCATGAACAACTAATAATGATCTTCCTTTTCCCATCTCCTCCACCAATAAAAAGAAGTTTTAGAGCTGACATAGATTTGAAATATTTGGTGCATGGGATTTATTAACTGAATCTGTTTTTTTTTCAAAGTTAGGATGTTTGTATCATATTGTTAAAGCATATTGTAAGCACATTTAGCATCCTCTCTAATTATTTTTTAAGGCTCTGTCTTCCTTCATTGCTGACTTTTGCAATTCAAAATTCTTTGATGCTGGTTAGCAGAGTTTAAAGCATCTTTCTAGAGGAACATCCATTTTTAAAGTATTGCAGCTTGTGAATTTAAGCAGCAGCTGTATTTACAAAGGTGCCCTGGCTGAAAGAGGTGTGGGTGTGTTTGTGTATGTATGTGTGTGTGTGTGTAAAATTGTAAAGAACATTTGAGCTTAATAGAACAGCAGGAATATAAATGGAAAAAAAACTGAAACAGAACATGTGCAGTTCAGATCTAAGTTAGGTGTTCATTGTTTTATGGTACAGTGCATGCAATTTTTTTTCATAGACCTTATACTTTTGCAAAGGGTGTTTTTCTTTAAAAAAAAAGAATTCATTTATTCCTATCTGTATCATCGTATGTTCTTGAGCTAGTTGTTCTTTGCAGTACTTGACTTTTCAGATTAAATTGATGTGAGGACAGTGTGTTATGAAACAGAATCACAAAGGAGTCTTCAAAAATTACTAGCCCACAATCAATATAACACAATGGATTCTTTGTGGCCTGGAAGAAAACAGTTTAAAAAATGACTTTACTAATTCTTGCTATGTACTACCATAATTTGCAGCATTTCTATTTATATGTAAAATAATTGAGGGTTTTATACATATTTCCTGAAGTCTTGTTCCGGGATAATTCTGTTTTGCAACTGGTGCAACTTCCAAAAATACAGCATAGATTTCCCTAATTAGCACAGCTCTGAATTCTGAAACTAAAAGTCCACACATTTGGAAGTTGTCCATAATGGAAAATATTTAAATAATAGAAGATGGTTCTTTTCAGTGGTTTTTTTTTCAGATGAGAGATGTTCTGTTGGAAAAATAAACAATTGTAAATAGATTAATATTATTCCACTGTTTATGTATTTGTGTGGTCCGTAACTTAGTGTTTGTTGGTTGAAGATATGTAGATTCACCCATACTATAGTCAATGTTAGCATCAAGTATAAACTCAATCTTAAGTTGTCACCTGCCATCATCCTGGTGATCACTATTGCCTTTGTTCTCAAGCAGATACATGTTGACTGGTACTTTTAACTACTGTTTGAAGAGTTATTTTATAGAGGTACAGAGTCTCTGATTTATATCTGTCATAGACATCTTTATAATTCATCCAGATTTTTTCTCTAATATTTGATCTAGAATAAAAATAACTATACAATGATTTTATTACCCAAAAAGGAAAAAAATGTACAAATCCTGATCAAATACAAGAGTATAATTTAATCTTGGGAGTTGTGTTGCTGTTTGTAAACAATTTGAATCATTTTATACTTTACAACATCAGCCAAAATCCTGATTAAATTATGTCCTCCTATTGTTGCTACACCTGCTGTTGCTTCTAGATTTGACAATCAGTCACCAGTTTCTTTACTAGAAAATATTTTGAGAAGTTTTCAGCTTAGCTCAGACTTTTTGGATATACAAATCTTCATCCTTGAAGAAAAAATGTTCATATTAAACCATATCTGCATAATCTGAAGATACGTTTTCTGTGTGCAGTTATTTATTTACTAAATCTCCAAGATGATGACCTTTGTTTATATTTTCTATCCCTTTCTGATACAAGGACCACAAGCTCAGCTGATTTCTGTTCTATTTCCTATTATATTTTAATTTAATATATTGCAATATACAGGCACTCCTTGAGTTACAATCATTCATTTGGTGACTGTTGAAGTTACAAAGCACTGAAAAAAATGACTTATGACTATTTTTCACACTTACAACAATTGCAGCATCTGCATGGTCGGTCACATGATCAAAATTTGGACAGTTAGGAACTGGCATGTATTTAAGATTAAGATAGCTGTGATTCAGATTCATGTGACCCAAAGTCAGAAGGTCCCCTTTTTGCAACATTCTGAACAGGAAAAGTCAGTAGGGAAGCCAGATTCACTTAATGTGTGTTACCAACAGCTGCAGTGATTCATTTAACAATTCTGACAGGAAAGATCATAAAATGGAGCAAAATTAGCTTAACAATTGTCTTGTTAGCAATGCAAATTTTGGGCACAGTTGTCGTAAATTGAGATTATAATTTATAATGTAATGCAATGTGATATTTAATATTAATACACTGCTAAAAAAAATAAAGGGAACACAAAAATAAGACATCCTAGATCTGAATGAATGAAATATTCTTATTAAGTACTTTGTTCATTACATAGTTGAAATGTGCTGACAACAAAAATCACACAACAAAATTATCAATGGAAATCAAATTTAGCAACCATGGAGGTCTGGATTTGGAGTTACACTCAAAATTAAAGTGAAAAAAAACATTACAGGCGGATCCAACTTTGATGTAATGTCCTTAAAACAAGTCAAAATGAGGCTCAGTAGTGTGTGTGGCCTCACCTGCCTGTATGACTTCCCTACAATGCCTGGGCATGCTCCTGATGAGGTGGCGGATGGTCTCCTGAGGATCTCCTCCCATACCTGGACAAAAGCTTCCCCAACTCCTGAACAGTCTGTGGTACAATGTGGCATGAGACATGATGTCCAGATGTGCTCAACTGGATTCAGGTCTGGAGAACGGGTGGGCCAGTCCATAGCATCAATGCATTCGTCTTGCAGGAACTGCTGACACACTACAGCCACATGAGGTCTAGCATTGTTGTGCATTAGGAGGAACCCAGGGCCAACTGCACAGCATATGGTCTCACAAGGGGTCTGAGGATCTCATCTTGGTATCTAATGGCAGTCAGGCTACCTCTGGGAGCACATGGAGGGCTGTGCAGCCCCCTAAAGAAATGCCACCCCACATCATTACTGACCCACTGCCAAACCGGTCATGCTGGAGGATGTTGCAGAGCAGAACATTCTCCATGGGTCTCCAGATGCTGTCACGTCTGTCACATGTGCTCAGTGTGAACCTGCTTTCATCTGTGAAGAGCATAGGGCGCCAATGGCGAATGTGCCAATCTTGGTGTTCTCTGGCAAATGCTAAACATCCTCCACAGTGTTGGGCTGTAGCACAACCACCACCTGTGGATGTCGGGCCTCATATCACCCTTAGGAGTCTATTTCTGACCGTTTGGGAGCACATGCACATTGGTGGCCCGCTGGAGATCATTTTGCAGGGCTCTGGCAGTGCTCCTCCTGTCCCTCCTTGCACAAAGGCAGAGGTAGCTCCTGATGCTGGGTTGTTGCCCTCCTATGGCCTCCTCCACGTCTCCTGTTGTACTGGCCTGTCTCCTGGTAGCGCCTCCATGCTCTGGACACTATGCTGACAGACACAGCAAACCTTCTTACCATAGCTCACATTGATGTGCCATCCTGGATGAGGTGCACAACCTGAGCCACTTATGTGGGTTGTAGACTCCTCTCATGCTACCACTAAAGTGAAGCACCTCCAGCATTCAAAAGTGACCAAACCATCAGCCAGAAAGCATAGGAATGGAGAAGTGGTCTGTGGTCACCACCTGCAGAACCACTCCTTTATTGGGGATGTCTTGCTAACTGCCTATGCTTTCCACTTGTTGTCTATTCCATTTGCACAACAGCATGTGAAATTGATTGTCAATTAGTGTTGCTACCTAGTGGACAGTTTGATTTCACAGAAGTGTGATTGACTTGGAGTTCACATTGTGTTGTTTAAGTGTTCCCTTTATTTTTTTGAGCAGTGTATAATGCAACATGTGTAGTACAATATAATAATGTAAATACATTGTGGTAGACTACATATATTTTGATTTTGAATATTCAATTATTGGGCATGAAGTATTCGGACCATTTGTAAAGTTGCATCATAGAAGAGTTACTCAAGTCCTATACACAAGAATCTGATCAGTTAAAGTTTAACAGTAAATTAGCACTGGATAAAGGTTAATCTAATTCGGGGGGTTGGACTTAACTTTCTTGTGTCAATGTAAGATTTTGAATTAATAATGCATTTAACTTCACCCCCATCTCTGTCTGCTCTTCTTTTAGAATTATGTATAATTTGAATACTTGTTATATTCCTGTTCAAACTGGTCCAAAACATGTCCAAAGAGACATGGAATATTTGAAGTCATGTAATTTTGTAACAAATTTGTAAAATGAAATATGAATGAAATGGTTTAATGTGGGCAGAATGGTTTGGTTGAAAAAAGCTAGCATTTTTATGTCACAATGTCCCATTTGTAGTTAACAATGATCCATACGTCATAGTTTACAATTTTCAGTGAGTAAAATTCATGTATAACTAAGCAACAAATAAACCACATAAACCACCCCCTCAGTCATTATATTCTCTTGAGTTATTATTTTCCCTTTTATAATGATGCTGTTCTGTTCTATGGCATAGTGCTGCCAGTTGGGTAAAATGCTACAAGGTACTTCACTGTACACTGTAGACTTGTGGGTGAGAGGATGTCTTATCTCTGAAGATAAAAGTAAAGTTTCCATAAAGATCACCTGTAAAATATACATATAAACTTTGAGTTAAAATTCATCCATTCTTAAAGGCTGTTGGGACTTTGCATGTTTTTCAGAGAATGTACTTGTTAGTCATTAAGCTGAGATATGCATAATCCCCAGTACTTGTTTGAAAATAGGCATATTGGCTGAAAACTGCATAATTCTTGATCTTTGGGTAAAGGAGCTGTCCAGAAGGTAGATACTGCAACAGGAAAGTGAAGTCTTCTGATTCCTACATGGCTGGAACTTGTACAACAGGTGTAGGTAATATCGCAGGTAATTTCACAAAAAGCTTTGTAGATGAAAAACCATTGAATTGCACCTGAAAACCAATGGGAAGACTGTGCTGCATCTATAATTACTTGTGTACCAGGGGTGTGTCTATAATTATATTCCATCTTCTAGATGGTTTTCAAGGGCATCCCATGTAGGGTGCGTTGTACTAGTTCAACCGGCAGATGACCAAGCATGAATGACTATAAGTAGGGCTTCGTGATACAGTAATAAACACAAATGGGGTACAGAATGTATTTGCACATGGCTATCATCATGAGTTGAGGATCAAAGAGGACTCCCAAGTAGCACACTCTCATCCACCCCTCTGATACTACCAACAACACATACAAAAAGAGAAAATATGTGTTTGCTTATATCTGGGTCAGCAGCTCTCTATAGTAATTATAAATACAGTTATTTCCCCCCCCCTTCTTATACGAAAGTGTAAACTTTTAAGGGTGCATTTTAAGGATGATCCATAATCCAGAAGTATTCTACAGTTAGGAATTGTGTATCTGTTGATAAATTTGATTTAAGTATATTGGATTCGAAGAATTCATGAAGAGAACAGTGTACAATCTGTTTGTTGTGATGAATTTCAACGGTTTGTGGCAAAATGTGGCGTTCTTGGCTGCAGCAATTCTTTGAAGGAGAGGGAATGAGGCCAGATACTGTAATAACTTGTTAGATGGGAGATGAGACATCAGCCTCTTGGTCTGGATTGATGAACAGTGGCTATAATCACTCTGAACATCTAATATTTGTAATAACATCTTAGAATTCTTAAGGGAGCTGAAGCACTATTAAGAAAAAAACAGCACAAAAGTTCTGTTCTGATAACATTATCAGTTATTTTTATTTTTTTATCCCTTTGAAAGTTTCATTTTTTCCCCTTCTTCCTGGCAACTGCTTGAGCTAATCCATGCAGTTTTCTGGCAAGATTTTTGGAAATGCTTTGCAATTTATTGCTTTCTAGCACGGAGCAAGAGAGATTAACTCCAAGTTACCCAGATGTCCTTGTGTCCAAGTCAGAACTAGAACTCACAGTCTCCTGGTTACTAGCCTGGCTTGTATCAATTATTTGTGTGCGTGTGTATTGCATTTGAGCGGACTTGGGGGGGTGAATCTACAGCCACAGGTTCTGTTGGGTCACCTGAGGAATTCTTGTATTCTCACCTACAGGCACAAATAATACAGATAGTCTTCACTCACTGACTGCCTGGTTTAGCAACTATTCAAAGTTACAATGACAGCTTTGCGACCTGTTCTTGCATTTATGACTCTTATAGTATCCCACGATCACATGATCACAATTCTTATGCTTCACAACCGGCTTTCAACAGAGTTAATGGATAATATGTGGTCACATGATATCTACCTTGTGGTGCTTCACTCAGTGACTGAAGAGGTGATGTCATAAACCTGTCACAGTCACGTGATTATCTGCTTAGTGACTGCAGTGCTTGACAACTGAGTTTCTGGTTTCAATTATGGTTGCTAACCCAGGAATTCCTTTAAATAATCCCTTTAACTAGATATACTAGAGATTAAATTTGGGAGCAAGCAAAACTGTACCCATCATTGCAGTTGATTGATCATTTCCCCAAATCCATGTGAACCACACCACCTATTTCTTAGTTATGCCTGCTAGATTTAACTTCAAAAAATAATTATAAATTCAGATAAGTAATTATGCTATTAGTTTCCTTGGATGTTTTCCAGAATATGTTAGACAGGTAGTTGTCAGGGATGCTTTCATTATAAAACATTCAGCTTATCCTTTAAAAAAAAATTTTTTTTTTATAATGCTCAGGTATAACATGGAGCAAGCTGGTACAGATGGAAAACTTGTTGGTTTTCTGGCAGTTAGAAGAGTTGTGGCTCTTTATAAGATGCCACATGTGCTGATTTTCTTACATTTCAAGAATATACGTGAAAAAAATATACAAACATATCTTTTGTCAGTCATGATGAAACAGTGAAGGTGGTAGAAATTACTTCAAAGTAACTCTTTAGTTCTAACTTCACATTTAGCCATTATATGGTTGACTTATGGCTTAGAACAGTGTGTATACCTGGCCAAGTGTGGTTAAGTCATCCAGGTTTAGCATGATAGTTTGTACATCTGCATGTCCCAAATAGGTGACTTAACAGAGTATCAACAGCAAACCTGGTGAGTTCTGTTTGTAATGAATTGTTTTGTAACTTCGTCTTCCAGCAGTCTAATATACCTGTCTATTTTTAACATAACTTTCTGTCACCTTCTATTTCCTTTTGCTACAGAACAAATTAATACAGATAAGGATGGCCACAATCTCTCCCCTCACCCAATTTTACCGAAAATTCAGTGTATTGAATGTAGTCAGAATATGTTGTTTGCAGTCATGTTTAGATTAAAATTAAACCTGCTCCCTGTAGTTGAAATAGGACATGTTTTCCTAAATATGTTCAATTGAGTGATTTTTTTTTAACCCTGACACATATAGAATTTTTTATAACAATATTGCATATTTCAACAGTTTTTGGTTGAATATTTTTTTTGTTGGAACATGCATTTAAATTGACTCCATGGGGAGAGGGATAAAATTCATTAAGTAATCTATATTTTCTTTGATATTATATAACTCTAGATAGGATCAAATCTGTGGCTAGTGATCAGTTTAAGTTGAAGTAAATGCTATTAACATAAACAGTGTTCATTTTCATAAAAATATATTTAGCACTATATATGTATGAGTATACCCTGCGGTCATCTTAGCACATCACCTGTTATTTACTTGATTATCAACTATTTGATATCATAAATTTATCACCACAATTTTATATTAAATTGCAATTAAAATAGAACTGAAAATGAAATGCCCCCTGTTTGTTAGTGGGTCAAAACTAATTGGAATGAAAGCAACTTTAAAGTAAACAAATTGACATTATGCAACATTCTGTACTTCGCAAACATTTGTGGATTCTTTTTTTAACTTGTTTATAATTAGAACCACTTTATTCAGCTTTATTCTCTCTCTCTTTTTAAAAAGAAATAGTTTAACAAATCATACTTTATGAGTGTTAGGTTAAGTTTTGTTCTAAAGTGAACATGTCTCCTAGACAATGCCTAATTTGGTTTCTTTCTACTTAATACCGAAGCATATTTACTTAATTAAGAAATTCAGTTTTTTTTAATATGAAAGGAAGATTTATGATCTTGAAATGAAGTATTTTGTAAATAGAAAAATATCAAAGAATTAAATTTATAATCTAGATTGTTAACTAATAGACATTGTCTGTTCCCTCTTTTAACGTCCTCATTTATATTCCCGTTTTTATTTCTGTCCTTAAAACTGGATCAACTAATTGGTGCTAGTGGCAGCTTGATGGTGACTGTATTTCAAGTTCATGCTGATGTCAAGATTTGATTAAGCAGCTTTGGTCAATGAAAGATTGTGACAATGTCCTTTGTATCCCAATCCATGACTAAAATATACAAGATCTTGAAAATGTGCCTGACATCTAATTAGGAAGTTAACATGGCAGAATTTTCAATTATCATTGAGTAAACACTCAGAACAATATGGCCACATTGTAGCTTTTAAAATACTTTTTTTAATTATAGATACGGCTTAAAATATCTAAAACAACTTTGTCTATCAAGCTTCATTAGCATAACTAGTAATTTTAATAACACAATATAAAGGATTTATCAAAAGTGTGTGTAGTTATGTAAACACATTCTTCCATTTCATGTACTTTGAGGGAAATGAGTAAAGTTAAAGTGAGATTGTGTTAAATCAGGGGTGCCCTGTTTTGGCCAGCAGAGTGTTGCAGGAGGTCACCCAGGCTAAAAAAGGGGTGGGGGGCATGTGTGGTCCCCCATACTCTGTTTTGGCTGCCAGAGGCACTGCAGGCTGGTCCTTTGCTATGTCCAGGCCAGCCTCATGGGCCAGATTTAAGCACCCTGTGGGCTGATCTGGCCCATGGACCTTGAGTTTGACACCCTTGTATTAAATAGTAAAAAGTGATTCATGAGTAGAACATTAGACAACTGATAATTGATTATGTGGTTGTTTTTGTTTCTAATTCTAGCAATTAAAAATAAAATCACCTTCCCAATTACAATTAAGTTGCTGTAATATTGTTGGTTGGCAACCTAGCAGTTCAAAAACATGTAGAAATGCAAGTAGAAAAATAGGGACCACTTTGGTGGGAAGGTAACAGCTTTCTGTGCACCTTTGGCGTTTAGGCATGCCGGCCACATGACCACAGAGACGTCTTCGGGTAGCACTGGCTCTTCAGCTTTAAAACAGAGATGAGCACTGCCCTCTAGAGCCTCAAATGACGAGCACATATGTGCGAGGGGAATCTTTACCTTTAATATTGTTGGAATGGTTTTTTTTTGTGTGACAGATCTTGGAACTGTTGAGGTTTTAGCATGGCAGGTTTACAAAGGGAGAGCTAATCCCATAGTTTAGGACTTTACTGTAGGAGATGAACAGACTGATCCTGAGGGCGGGGTGAAACAGATCATCAGTTTGGAATTGCTGCATAGCCCCAAAAGACCCAAGATCAGTCTCCCCCCCCCCATGAATTCTGTTGACCCTTATCTAGCTTCAATTCAGCTTGGCCATTAGACCAAATTCTTGACTATAGGAAGCATGTAATAAACTTTTAATGCTTTGAACTCAACTTCTGGTTACTTGTGCCTGACCTTTACAGTCAATGCCAACACTTTAACTTCTGCTTGATAAGCAATGACTGCTGTAATTCTTTTAAGTCCACATAGTGTCCCTGCAATTTACATAGATGAACCGCATAGTCTGCCACATATTACACCAATTCAACTTTTCGACTCTTTTTCAAAGATAAGGCATGCAGGGTACATGGCAGTAAGCAAGAGGTGATGTGGCCAAAATTACAGGATTTCTTTATAGTATTTACTGTATTATTTATTTCCTTCAATTTAGGCTGACTGACTCCAGCTGACTTTGGGTGGCTCAGGATACTTGCAGTGAAGAATGATCTATTATTTTGTGTCAAGTGGTAGACAAAGAATTAGCTCATATCAGTGGCCACTCAAAAAAAAAAGGAATTCTGAGAAGATAGATTAAAGCTTGAATTCCCCCAAAAAATTAAAGGTATTTTATGAAGTTGTCTGACACAACTTATACATTCTTCCTTAACAAATTTAGCGAGATCTACCTCCTCCTTATCCTTGTTAATCAGTAGGTGATAGATAAAGAAAAGAATCTGCCCAGGCTGTACTTTGAAGTTACAGCCCTTGACTCTGCTTCAGTTTGTAGAAAATTTCAAACTGGTTATCATGCACCACTTGCATGATACTGCTCTTGATCCCTCACCAGGTGGCTGCCTTTGATTCATGAAGTATATATGATTTATGGGTAACAAATCTATCTCGTTCTCCAAGAATATGTAGCAGACTTGAGTAGACCAGTTGTGCCTGTGGTCTAGAATCAAGATTAGGCATTTGTATGTGTCTTGCATTACCCAGCTTCTTTTTCTGCTCAAGGGATTAACAACAAACTAGGCAAAAGATGGCTTGTAAAGTGCATACAAATATTACACAACAAGATTGACTGTTATAAAGGAGATGTTTCTCTCTATGGAAGTTAAACAGTTGCATGTGATGGTAACTGAGTTAACTCACTTGGGAATAATAAGCCACATAGGATATGACTGCAAAGATAGGGTAACTGTCTTTATCGCTTGATATATTCAAAGAGGAAATGATAAATTGAATTTCAAAATCATTTTTTTAATAATACTTTGGTTGAAATTGATAAGGCAACATCTTTAAGCTTGTTTGATATTTGAAGTTTCATTTTTATTTATTTAAATAATTTGATATACATTTATTTAACCTTTGTAATTCCAGTTCTGATTTATGAGGAAGTATTGCTTATCTGTCACTTCTTTTTCATCTTCAAGAAATTCCTTCCTGAAATAAACACCACTGAACTTTTGAGGAGTTTGTCTAATATAGTGCATTGATGTTCATTCCTTAAGAGGTACATTCTTTTGGTTGCTAAGGAGGAATGATGGAATGTGGAATGATGTGAAAGACTTTATTGTAAATGGTGCCACTAAAGAAACTGGTATCCTGCATCAAGAACGTCCTAGAAAAACAAACATAGCAATGGACTAGGGGTGGGATTCTACCAGTTCACACTGGTATTCGCTAGAACCGGTTGTTAACATTATAAGCAGTTTGGAGAACCGGTTGTTAGAAGAAATTACTGGCCTTATCCTGTCAGGAAGGCAGGAAGGAAACATTCTGGTGTTGCTTACAGAAACTGCCTCTTTGTTAACCCTTATTACAGTCTTGGCAGGACTAGACTTCCTGTCTCAACGTCTCTGGAGTTTTCCCCTCCTCCTTTGCTGGTACTTTGCTTGTGTGGAGTGACCATTCAAAGTTACAATGGCACTGAAAAAAGTTTTTCACACTTACGACTGTTCACATCATTTTTCACACTTACAACTGTTGCAGCATCCCCACAGTCATGAGAGTCCAGGCGAGGAAATGCTATGTGAGTGATATTGAGTTGGCCATTCCCAGCCAATAAAATGACCACCAAGTCATGCCCACCACTTAAGCCATGTCCACAGAACTGGTTGTTAAAAATTTGAATGCCACCCCTGCAATGGACTATTTCCATACAACATTGGGGATGAATAGGTCAAAAAACATGTCTTCTTCCTAAAGCAAGAACTGGTACTAAATGGTTTAATTAAAAATAAATTAAAATTAATTATTTTTTTCATTTTAAGGTGTGGAAACTGAACTTTTTAGGGGCAGAGCCTGTTTTTTCCATGTGCATGAAGTAGTGTTGTAAGTGGATTGAGTACAAAGGAAGAAAAAGTTTGTATCTGATAAAGCCAAAATTCACTCCAAAAGCCAAAGGCATATTAAATAAAGAAAGCCAGGGCAATTCATATCCACTTAATGGTCTTTGTGTACTACCTTCTACTTATTTAAAATATTATTGGTATGAAATATGTTATTAGCTTATTTTTCCAAATTTTTATAGATTTAAAAAAATATTGATTCTTTCAAAGGCATTGATGCATTAATTAAAACCTTTTAAGTAGATGAACATTGCTAATTTAAGCAAAGATTGTTCTACTTAATTATTCAGATTTTTAAAGAGCACTGATATTTTTCTCTTAAGTATGACATTATGACTCTGAAATTCCCCGTCCAAGTTATCTCCCAGATAATTTATAAATTTCTGGGCCATATATGAAAGGTTTGCCAGTTTTTGTTTTCTGTTGCTATTTATTTAGGAATATAATATATTTTGGCTATGTTGCATTAAGAGAGCAGCAAACATATTATAACCTTTTACAAAAGGTACTAATTGCTGTACAGAAATTTACCTTTAGTCATATTGTACATTCAAATTTATAGCTATTTATAGCTAGTTTGTTACTAAAGTTGAAAAAAGAATGCTCAATGTTTATCCTGATCAATAGTGAAATAAGAGGAGACAGTTTCCTTCCTTCCTTCCTTCCTTCCTTCCTTCCTTCCTTCCTTCCTTCCTTCCTTCCTTCCATGTGGAGGACCTCGCACCCATTTTATTTTCTATTGTAAAGATTAGAAGTGGGCATTTGAGAGTTGCTCATTTGGTTTGAAGCCTCCTTCAAAATTAAATCCAGAAATTTGTTTTATTCATTTCTGTATCATGTACACATTTATGCTACATTCACCTACAGTGAAGGCACAGAGGGAGGAAGAATGAATATTGATGAATCAATGAGTTCTTGGAATTTTGTAAGTGATTTGTGAAGCTTCTTATATTCAACATGAGACTCTCAATTGGGATTTGATTGAGTTTACAGTTTGTGCTTTTGTGTAGACTTTCTGTTCTTTTCCTTTAGTTTATAATCTAATCTGCTTCTTAAAAGAAGTTAGTAGGAAGGCCTCTGTCAACTTCAGCTAGGTTCTGATAATACTGTTTTCATCCTGTCTTTAACAAATTTATAAAATCTAGGGAATGCAATATATGTGTGCTAACTACACTCTGTATATACTGGTGAACCAGTTGAGAAAAAAATATGTGATTGGTTTCCTAAAACTTACTTAACAGTTTAGGATTGAGAGAGTTTTAGATCAGCTCTGTGGATCTGCCTCTTCAGCCTAAAGTGTGGTCTGATATTATTTACCCAAAGAAGCACTGAATTGTGTTTTAATGTGCAAATCTCACACCTGACACATGCAAATTACTGTTGATACTAAGAAAAAAAAAGACTTTTAAAAAGGCGTAGATATGCTCAACCTTTTTGAGTTTGCTGATTTGGCATTTGAGAATTATCCCTTGACTTCTGTTACTGTGTGTGTCCAAAATTAATTTATTTCACATTAAGAAATACATTTTATTCATATTCATGCAAAGAAAATAAGCTTGTCTTCAAAAATTGTAATATAGAGCTTTGGTTCAGTTTTGTTACTTTAGAAAATAATTATTCCTGCTTTCCTCTTGTAATGAATGGAATATTGGTACATATATAAAATGTGTATGTATAGAGCTATATAAAAGTTGTTTTACTTCCTCTTGTTTGTTAATAAAAATTTAAAAGGAAATCTATAACATTATCATGATTCAACTTAAGTGTCTGTGGTTATTCGTGCACTTCATTTCAGATAATTAAGTTATTTAGTCATTTGCATATTTGCAACATACTTACACATTCCACTTTTTAGGAGACTTGTTTTAATTGTATCCACATTTTGGTTCCATTTTTGCCTTAGTTCAAGCTGAATAATTATAATTTTAAAGGCCTTACTTAATATTAAAAGGCATTTTTATTGTAGCCATATTCAAAATATTTTTTCTGGTATTTATAGACTTAAGATTAAAGAACACCTATTGTAACTACACAGATATGATCCTTGTTTACCTTAGGATTGCTTAATTATTATGGCCAAGCTGCTATTCCATGAAGCATGAGACCTCACATGAAAGTTATGTCAGGTTACCACCATGTTGTGAAGTGCATTTTGTGATGGAGAAGTAGTTCTAAATATTATACAGTCATTCAACTTGATTATTAAAGTGCTAGTATTATATATAAGTGGCATTATTTGAACAGCAGTTCTTCCGCTGTGGAATTGATAGAAAAATTATGAGGTAATATTTATTTAATTAATTAATATATATTGCCGCCTATTTGCCTATCGTGACTCAAGGTGGCTTACACAATGTAAACCCATATTTAAAACAAAAAAATAAAAATAATAAAAACTAACAAAAAGAATTGTAGAAATTAGTAAAGTAGAAAATTTGGGAAAACAAAAAACAAAACAAAACAATCAAAAACCAACTCCCACCCCCTCCCCAATGACAGCAGATCACACTAGCCACCTGATGGGCTGCATCCCTCTCTGGGTTCCCCAGGCCCACTGGCAAAACCAGGTCTTCAGTGCCTTTCGGAAGAGTATTAGTAAGGGGGCCATTCTAATCTTTGGGGGAATTATGTTCCAGAGAGATGGAGCCACCACAAAGAAGGCTTTTCTTCTGGGTCCCACCAGGTGTATCTCCCTCAGGGGTGCGACATGCAACGTTCCTTGCCTCCTCGCTTTAATGGATCAGATAGATGTGACTGGCAAGAGATATTTCCTTAGATAACCCAGACCCAAGCCATGAAGGGCTTTAAAGCTGACAACCAGCACCTTGAATTGCACCCGGAAACAAATCGGCAACCAATGCAACTCCTGCAGGAGAGGTGACACATATGCACACCGGGGTCTGCATAAAACCATAAAACCAATATGAAATGTTCAGTCCATTCATCTTTATTCACCTGATTGTCAAGATCTGGATAGGTTAAATTTTCTTTGGCAGTAGATTCACCACATCAAGTGATATTTGTGGTAATATTTTTGTAATTCAACACTCCATATATTTCAGATGGAGACCTCCAGTGGGTTCTGGCTTCATAAAGGTAGTCCTTGACTTACAGTAGCTCATTTATTGACCGAAGTTACAATGGGACTGAAAACAAGTTTCTTATGACTGTTTTTCATACTTAGGACTGTTGCAGGATTCCCATGGTCATGTGATCAAAACTCAGAGGCTTGGCAACTGGTTCATTTATGATGCTTGCAGTATCCCAGGATCATGTGATCACTTTTGGTGGCCTTCGGACAAGCAATGGGGAAGCCAGATTTATTTAAAAGTCGTGTTACCAACTTAACAATTCCAATGCTTCACTTTACAACTGTGGCAAAAATCTCATAAAATGGGGCAAACTCACTGAACAACTATCTTGCTAGCAACAGAAATTTCAGGCTCAATTGTGGTGATAAGTATGTTTTGCATGGGCCACAAGTGGTGGCCCCCTTTCAGCTTGAATGGCCTTAGAATCCCCATCTATTTATTGATACCTTTGACTTTTTTTCCCACGACACTCCCCCTCCCCCTCTTTTGATTCGTATTTCTGTTTTTTATTCATTCTTGACAATTACAATAATGCTACTCTTCTTTTGTCTTCTTGAATCTTGGAGCTATAGCATCCATAAACATGTTTCTGTTTCAAGGAACAAGATAACTATGTACATAAAAGTTCCTGGTAGCTTTTACTGAGTAGTGTAATAGTTTGAATCCAGGGTGCAAAAGTTTAATTCTATAACTTTGTATTGTTCCTTTCCCTTCCCTCTTTGTCATTGTTGACAACTCCTTCTTTCTCACAAATTAATTGTACCACATCTGCACTGCAAAATCCAGATGACTTCCTGCTGCCATGTGTTGAGCATATGGGCTTTGCAGTCCAGATATAGAAGCCCTATTATTGGGTGACTTTGCAAAACTGATTTCTCACAAACACCGTAGAACTGTGAAATTAATTTCTTGAAATTTAATGCAGAAAAGACGACTTATTTTATAGGTCTGAAATATTGAATTGTTTTAAATTTAATTTTGGTTAAAATTTAATTTTAATTGAAGAAGATTTTTTTTGAAAAAATTTTCCTTGACCACATTGTCCTCAACACTGTTAAAAGGGAAAATGACCCTCACTGAAATAAATCTATTTGTTCAGGTAATATTGTTTGGAAAAAGTATTTGACATTTTGGCAGCAGATTGATGGGTAAAAGGCATAGTTGTGTGGAAAGAATGATGTGGATCTCTTCTTGTTTGAAGTTCTTGACTTAAAAGGCTTCCTAAATTAGCAGATATGCTCAGCGTTTGAAAATCAGCAATCATTTATTACATTCATTGGATTTATATTCTTCCTTTCCTTTAATTATATTTGAATTACATCACTTTGAATTTCTCATGATAATATATTGGAGTAACTTCACTCTAATTTTATTACCATTTTTTTTTAAACTCCGAAGTGAAAAACAAAGAATCATAACTAGAACATTTTATTGGGTTATTATTCAAAGATTTTTCTTTGCTTCAAAGGACATTAAAAAGTTTCTCCCATAGTTCAGAAAACCCTGTTTATATGGAAGACATTTTGCTTAGCAATACTCCTTTCCATTTCTTGCGCAAATTACATCACAAGCTTTTAAATAATTTTTTTTAGCAGGAAATGGAAAAATTTTTTCTTAAAAGTTAAATGTCTATAAAGAATACTCTTTCAAATAGTGTTTACAATATATTGTTTGTTGCAATGTTTGCTAGGAAATTTAACATTGTATGAAATCACAGTGTACTAGCTTGATACCTGGCTGAAGTGACATTAGTTTTGATCCTGCAGATTACATTTTATAGTATCTTCAGAACATATCAGACCAGGCAACTTAAAATACACACCCAGGGAGTTTAAATATTGATCTACATAATTTCAGGCTGAAGCTTGCATGTAATGGTTGAATGGATTTGATGTTGTCAGAATTCACCCTCACTGGATTTCAGAAAAGTAGCTTCGTTAAGAGTCAGATTTCCTGCACTATTAAATAGTTCCAGATGTAAATTGTTGGTAAAACAAAATGTAAGGAAACATGATGCTATATCTGTTTTTTTTCAGAGGAGTGTAATCAATCCAGTTTTCTTTGGATCTGTTCAAATTTGAGGACTTACCTTGATTGTGGATTCAGAGTTAGTAGCTCCATTTGAAAATAATAAAAAAAAATATTAAAAAGAATGACCCAACAAATGGTAATTGAACATTTATGTGTAAAAGTAACCAAAAGGGACATTTCAGTTCTGTTATGATGGTTATGCAACTAATCCTTGACTTACAACAGTTCATTGAACACTTCATTGAACTGGGCTTGGCTAGTCTAGTGAAGAGAAGGACCAGGGGAGACATGATAACAGTCTTCAAATATTTGAGGGGCTGCCACAGGGAGGAAGAAGGGGTCAAGCTATTTTCCAAAGCACCCGAATGCCAGACAAGGAATAATGGATGGAAACTGAATAAGGAGAGATTTAACCTGGAAATAAGGAGAAACTTTCTGACAGTGNAGAAACTTTCTGACAGTGAGAACAATCAACAAATTGAACAGCTTGCCCTCGGAAGTTGTGGAAGCATCATCACTTGAGACTTTCAAGAAGAGATTGGATTCCCATCTGTCAGAAATGGTGTAGGGTCTCCTGCTTGGGCATGGGGTTGGACTAGATGACCTACAAACTCTGATTATCTCTTATCTGTTATTTAGTGACCATTCAAAGTTACAACAGCACTGAAAAAAGTGACATAACTATTTTTTCAAGCTTATGATTGTTGCAGCATCTCTATGGTTATATGATCAAAATTCAAATTATTGACAACTGGTTCATATTTATGACAGTTGTGGTCTCTTGGGGTCTTGCAACCTTCTGACAAGCAAAGTGAATTGTGAAGTCAGATTCATTTAACAACCATGTTACTAACTTAACATCTACAGTGATTGATTTAACAAACATAGCAAGAAATGTTGTAAAATGCTGACTCACTTTACAAATGTCTCATTTAGGAACAGAAATTTTGAACTCATTTGTGGTCGCAAGTCAAGGGCTACCTGTATTGTCATTGAAGATTATGCCACTGAGTTGACTGTCTGATACTCAGAAGTACTTCAACAAATTTAATATGTGAATACATAATATCATAATATCCTATGCTTTTGTTCATTTCAAAAGCTTCTCTATGCAGCAGTTTTTCTCGACAAGGCATAAGAATGAATGAGAACTAGTCAATCTATTGGTTCACCCTTTCTGATATATTCACAAACACAGGGGGACTTGCAGAGATTATTCAGGTGAGGGAGACTTACCTGAGCAACTTGTAATCTTCCATGCAAGTTCCTATTTTTCCTGAAAGCTTCCTAGGAAGGAAGGTGGAAGTCCAAACGTACTGTTGCATTCCTGCCTTTAGCCATGGTCATGTGATCTTCCATTGACTTTTTCCCTGCAAGCTTCCCATCATTCTCCACTGACTTGGGGGAAGATCTTAGAGAACATTGTAAATAAGGGTGATGTCATAAGGACAGCTCGGTGGCAGCACTGAAATGGGAAGAATGTTACAAAATTATTTCAGTGATGTGTCCTGGCATTTTATAAGTCAGCCCCTTTGAGGTATCTTGGTTGAAAAGATACAATGATTTTGCCCTGTGATGCACCCTTTTGCCCTTTTAAAGCCTGCAGCTGTTTAGTGGTATACGGATCTACTATAGGGGTGTGATGGCTCAGCAGTTAAAGACACTGAGCTTGTCAGCTAGAAAGCTTGACAGCCTGCTTCAAGACCAGAATTCCTCCATACAACAGGGTGAGCTCCTATTACTTGTCCCAGCTTCTACCCACTTAGCAGCTTGATAGCATTCAAATGCAAGTCGATAAACATGTACCACTTCAATGATACAGTGACGGCTTTCTGGGCACCTTTGGCATATAGCCATGCTGCCCACATGACCATGGAAAGTGTGATCATACAACATTGGCTGTCCTGGCCAAGAAACAGAGATGACTATCCTTACATACAGTATGGTACACTGGTTCAACAGCTGCAGACAGGAAGGTACTACAGAGAGTGATAAATTTTGCACAAGAAACCATTGGTTGTTCCCTAACACCACCGACAACATTGCCAGGTCTTGTTGTTTCAGCAGAGTAAAGAAGATAACTCAGGGATGATTCACATCCTGGTCAGTGTCTTTTCTCACTTTTACCATCAGGCAGAAGACAGAGAAATATAGCCAGCCAGACAAACAGGTTTAAAAATCACTTATCCATGGGTTGTCAGGCTCCTAAATACAACTACAATCGCTCCATGCACACATGGAAACATACGACTGGTTGCTCCCTAATTACTTGCATAAGGACCATATTCTATATTATTTATGTTGTCTTGTATTTTTGTTATGGATTGTACCAATAGAGGCTAAATCAATTTTGTTGTATATATGTACAATGACAATAAAAGTTGTTGTTGTTGTTATTTGCATCGTGCCCTAGAGTTGGACATGGAAACTTTTATCTTTTAGATCGGCTGTAGAATTTAGGGCACATATCTTTCTTAGTTACATCTAAATAAATCCAGATAGATAGATAGATAGATAGATAGATAGATAGATAGATAGATAGATAGATAGATAGAATTTAATATCACTTTTTTTCATTAAAATGTGATTAAAAAGAGCCAAAGTGCACTGTGTTTCTTTATAGGAACTTATTTCAATCATATATCTCTGTTTTGAAACTGCAGTACAGTTTCCTTCCATTTTAAGGTGAGAAGCCTGTAGTTTAAGCCCTCGAAAATAAAATCTCTGAACATCCTACCTGCTGTGTAGTCCTTTTTCTCGTAAAAATGTATAAGTAGCTTTGAACTTTCAAAAATTTGCTCATTCTGCTGTAAGGCTGAGCAGATATTTCATAATTTGATAGCTGGTGATTTGTAATAATTGTGAAATGCCTAGTGCTTATTTTCTTTTTTTAGGAATGGGCAGTTCAGAATCGAGTAATAACTCTCTGCTTGTCATGATTTCTTAAAATAGGACTGTGAAGTCAAAGAATGGTTCATATTCATAAATATGCCTGGTTACAAATATAGAATATTTTGGGTATTCAGTTGAAAATGCTGTTTCTTGCAAGTATCACCATTAAAAACATAGAACAAAGAGATGAAAAGATGAAACAATACAAACAATAATTAACATAAAAAACAGCAGACAAAAGCACATCATTCCTGTAGATTATCAGAAGTTATTTGTAAGATTGAAATCGCTAACGAGAACTGTATGTTTCACTAATCTCTTCTGTTAACCTCTTTTTGATGTAGGAATATAGAGAAGATGATAACTCATTTTCCTTATTAAACAAGTTACAATCCAAAGTGAAATATCATTTATGTGAGAACAAGAAGCTAAATAAATATATTTGGTCTCATATGTGGTCTGCTAATTTACTCAAATTAATATTATCTTTGAATATTGAAAGGTTATGTACACTGATAATAGATTTAGACAGTCATTATGCTCTAATTGCTCCCTAATGCTTATTAGCGAAAGGCAGCATTGGTATAACTCACTAAAAAAGAACATAGTGTACTGTGGAGGTTTATTTTTTATTTTTTAATTTCCCTTTTACCTCAAGCATTTTTTAATGCAACATTTCTCAACCTTGGCTACTATTAAGACCTGTGGACTTCAGCTCTCAGCATTCCCTGGATAATTCTGGGAGTTGAAGTCCACACACCTTAAAAGATGTCAAGGTTGAAAAACACTGTTTTAATATAATAAGGAAGGTCCACCCCATTTCCAGCTTTCCCCATTGTTTTAAAAATTTAAGTTCACTGGATTCATGTCACTATAATTGAGGAAGATGTGCGCCCTAAATTTTGTAGCTTGCAAGTATTTTGTGAAGTTTAAAAAAAATGTTTTGAAATGGTGTTTACTTCTCTCCCTCCCTCCCTTCTCTCTCTCTGTGTGGCAATATTAGAAAGCCTGAACAGAAATTTCCTTTTGAAGAAGCAGATCTGATTTGTATTTGTTCAGAAAGTAAATACCACTGTTTTCCTTTAGGCTTACTCTCTATTACGTGTGCTTAATTGATGGATACCTATTAAGAGATACCTTCCTGACTGAAATCTTGTTTAAACACTTTCTTTAATGCATAAAGATGTGCAGAGGCATAAAAACTAACTGCCCAGCTCTTTATGCTCCTGCAACCTATTTACCTTTCCTTGGAAGGAAAGACGTTTATTTATATTAGTTGAATGTGAGTATGGCAATCCGTATAACTGAGCTTTCTAAAAATAAACAGGGTCCCAGATCTGGCAGAGAGTGATATATAGATTCAGACTTTCATTAAATATGATCAAAAGCATGAGAAGTCAGCAAAGGCAAGAGGGAGAACATATGAAACGTCTTTGAAACAGCAGAACCAGCTTCCCCTTTTTGCAGGGTTACGAACATACAGTTGTACAACATAGATGCACAATCTAAATATGATGATAAAGTATGCCTATGAATAACTATATTAAGTTATCCTGAAGATCATTTGCTTTGGGGGATTAGAACCATAAACCTTAATGAAATTAATTTTCAAAATTTTGCTATCCGCTAGTTTTAAAATTAGAACACCATACAATACAATGAAAGTTTGTTCTGTTTTATGAAGTAGCACATAGACTGAATCAAGTGATTCATAAACCTTTCATACCAATGAACTGATTTTCAGACTGTTTGATTGGCATACAGGACTTACAACTATTGTTGGAACCAGTTTCTGTTGCTAACCAAGGTGATTGTTAAGCGAGTTGAGCCCTGTTTCATTATCATTTTTGTCATGGTTGTTAAGTGAATCACGTTAAGTAAGTCCATTGACTTTGCTTATTGGAATCCTACTGGGAAAATTGCAAGTGACAATCATGAGTTCTCAGGAAGCTGCAACTGTTGTGAATATGTGCCAGTTGTCGAGATCCCAAATTTGGATCATGTGACCAAAGGGATGCTGCAGTGTTTATAAGTGTAAGCATCTATCATATACCACTTTTTTTCCTGTGCAACTATAACTTCAAACTGTCAGTAAGCAAATGGCTATAGGTTGAGAACTACCTCTATAGGCAGAGTGGTGGACATTAGATTAGCAGGAATATTCAACATCAACCAACAGGTAGATACCTATAAGTAAAGTAAGCAGACATCTTTGTTTGAAATATTGGAGTAATAAGAGTTTCTATATAGAAAATATAAAGCAGGGGTCCCCAACCCCTCCTCCCCCGCCATGGCCCACTACTGGGCTGTGGCCTATTTGGAATTGGGCCATGTGAATTGAGCAATGCACACTGGCCCACTTGCTCACGCAGCTCAGTTCCCCTCCCCCACCAGCTGGACTGCCATGCAGCAAAAGTTAGGAACCACTGGTATAAAGTACTCCTTTATAATGGAATAAATTGTACACACAATTCTATATTGAAGGAATGAATAAGAGGAGCACTGTTTTTATACTTTAGAGGTAATCTTGCCAATTTCTCCTAAATGCTGCTGCGAGAGCCCAGGATGGGTTAGATTCCTCCTGATGACATCATCAAGCTGGGTCTGTCTTGTATAAAAAACTGTGTGTGGAGTTTCCCCCAGCTTTGACTCAGCTCTTTTGATGACAATCGAGCTGTGTCTCTGAAAGCAATTTAGCAAAGCGAGCAACAGCAAATTGGATAGCGATACAGACTTCAGAATATCTCGGGACTAATGCGCAGCTGTGCCTTCAGAGAGCAGGGCTTCCCGTCTTCTTGCACACAGGAATCATCCCATATCCAGGGGAAATGTAAGTAAGGAGAACCATAGATCCTCCCTGCAGCTCTCCCTGAGCGAATTCCGCCGGCGCGATCATAAAGATCGAAATGGAAATAATAGCGCTCACAGCTGATTGCAACACAACGCTGTTTCCTTTCTACTGCCGATTCGCGCTCGGGCATTTTTTCTGCTGATCAGAGTGAAAATCAGCATCGCAGGCGAAATTGTGTGAGGGGCAATTTAGATCGTCTTCTCCTCAGAGCACGTGGCGAGCAGCATATTAATGGCAGATTCATCAACGGCCCCCCTCACCACGCAGGCCGTAATCAAGCCTCAACATAGTGAGGGTTGCTCCAGCATCCTGTGCTTGTCCATACCAATGATGGGAGGATAGAATTCAATAGAGCTTTCAGGCCTGGACAGCAGGGTCTCGAACAGCAAGAGGAAGAAAAGAGACAGACTCTCAAGTTAGTGTAAAGAGTAGTATGAGGCACTGCATCAGGTCCCAACCAACTTACCCTCCGATTGTCAGGCAACTTCCAGGGCGTTGGATGAACACTCCAGCCTTTTTTGACAACAGGGGGGGGTCCAAGCCCGTCTCCAGAGCCAGTTGCAAGAACAGTTCACCTCCAACTAAGCAGACCAGCCCAATTTTTAAACAGCCTCTTGGACCTCTTTACAGTTGGCCTCATGGCCAAAGTGTTCTGACCTAAACTCGAGCTTCCTTCCACCCGCTACAGGCCTTTGCCCAGATCCATCATTTGTGGAGAGATCACTTGATATCCTAAGATAGTAGTCTCATTCCATCAGACAGGGCCAGCAAAGACTGCTAAGAATTTCAACCCTCAACAGCCCTTGCTGCCTTCTACAAACCAGATCCCAGAGGGGACTGCTTCCCACGGAGCCAAGGCCCTTCTGCTCAATCAGAATGGGGAGTGCTACACGGAGAGGCTATACAGAACATCGGAATGTACCATCTCCTGCTTCTGACGGGAGGAGGGAGAAATCGGGACTCCAATCTCTCTAAAAAGAGAAATCTGCTACCGATCAACCACACACAAAATGGCTATTCAAGCTCTCCTCCACAACGGCACTGGTTACTGCCCAGTGTCCCAGAGGAGGCTACCCCAAACCTCAAGTGGTACAGTCGAGGTCCAGGATTTTCCTCTTCTCCAAAAACATAGTCAATTCAAGGTCCTTCCCTCACCCAGTTTGATCTGATCAGAATTAATTCACCTTTCCTGCCGCAGTCCCTACCCATCTATCATAGGACAGCGGTTCTACAATGTGGCCTTCTTTGCTGCCACTCTTACAGTTCCCTCTGTATATGCTTCAGTCGTGGGTTCCTCTATTGGCCCTCCAACTGAGCCCGAGGTGTACTTTGCAGGGACAAATGGTGCCGAGCAGACATTAAAATGTAACCACCAGCTCTGCTTCGCTGTCAGCCTATTTCTGATTGTTTTCACAGGTCTCTATCCGCTGCTGCACATGCGACAAGACCTGTATCTCTCAGACTTGAGTTCAATCAGATTCAGTTAAGATCATAGCGTCAGCGGAATATGAGGACGCCACATAACTTCTTCCAGTCCTCCGCCAGGGCATGGCTTCGTCTGTGGCAGGAGGAGACTGCAATGGTTACAAATTTGCAGCGAAGCCTGCGCAAGTGGAAGCTGGCTTCAGCCCCAGCACCAGTGAGAAGCTGTTTTTGATGTTCTCAATCCATTCATTGTCAAATGGGGTAAAGGAAAAGTTCCTTCCTCGCCAGGCTGGAGGCAGACTTCCATCCTGCCCTTACTGCCACTCATTTAGTTCAAAATTACTTTGCTTCTCAGGCTGCAGAGAGTGTATTCCCAGTGCAAGAGCAATGCGACATACGGTAGACAACAACTAACTGTGGTAAATGCTCTTTTGGGGAGGGTGTCATCTCCGTCTCCAAATAAACC